>CAJNIZ010033592.1:24252-35690 GCA_905231905.1 Symbiodinium pilosum | reverse complement strand
TTAGGGGTTTAGGGTTTTAGGCTTAGGGTGTTAGGTCTTATTACGGTTTAGGGGTCCAGGGTTTAGGGCTTGGAGCTTTGGGCTTTAAGGTTTGAAGTTGACGAAATCTACTATTTCATTGAGCATCCTTGCGGGTTTACTATAGGGATCCCAACCTTCGTTCTTTAGGAACGACCTGGAATTTAACGTTAGTCAAATAATGGCTCCTAGGCTCTAGGGTTTAGGGTTTGGGGTTTGGTCTTCGGGGTTTAGGGGTTCCTAATCCAGAAAAAGAGCAACACAAACGCATCTACTCTACATACTTCTGGGATTCAGGGAAGACGAACTTCGGTCCTCCACATCCTGCCCGCTCCATACGAACTTTGGTGCTGGCTGGGGGAGAGGGCAACGCTTAGGGCGACGTCTCAAAGATGACGGAGCTCACAGGGATGATGGGTCAAGGGTTAAAGGTTTAGATGGGTTTAGGGTTTGGGGTTTAGAGTTTACGGATTGGGGTTTGGGGTTTAGGGTTTAAGGTTCAAGGTTTAGGGTCTGCGTTGATTCTTTGGTAGTTTGATAGCCAGAAGCAGCAATGTTGTTCAACTTGATCCAAACTCAAACCCCGATCCTCTCATCGAATCGATATAGTCCCTGTCGACACACTATACCCAGCACCCATACAGGTGTGCTACTCAAAACTTTTACTAAGAGCCTTAAACCGCAAACCCTAAACCCTACAAGGGGTCGGGCGAGCCCTAGCGGTCTGGCCTGTCTTGGTGTTCCATGTCCGGACACAACACGACGAAGAGCTCGCAGCGTCCGATGTAGGCGGGGATGCTATCCTTGACTTAGGGTTTACCTAGACCCCAAAACTAGGTAAAATAATAGCCCTTAACCCCTAAATATAGCCCAAAAGGCCATTATTTTACATACTTTGGGGGTTCAGGTAAGGTTTAAGGTTCAGAATTTAGGGTGTAGGGCTTTCTATGTCTGTGTTTTCAAAACAGCAATGCTCCTGTAGGGGTTTAGGGGTTTAGGGCCCCTACACCCTAAACCCCACACCCCAACTCCTCTGTGCAAGTGGGCTGCAATTGCCAGTTGGAGATCTGGCGCCTGCGGTTTCTGCGGGCAGCAGAAGTAATCGTACCACAGGAAAAGGCGCCTTGGATGCAAAGGATGCTGAGTTTAGGGTTTAGGGTTTAGGGTCTAGGGCTTAGGGTTTAGAATCCTGATCCGGATTCGTATCTCCCAGACCTGTGCTTAGGGTATCTTAGGGTTATGCATGATTTTCGGGGTGTCGCCCCTGGAGGCCAGGGATTTTGGAATTTGGTTGAGGACGTTAAAGAAGTTGGGGGGTGCGCGCATGGACTAGCGCTTGAAGCCAATGATGCTGATACTGTGGGGTTTAGGCTTCAGGAGCTTAGTGCTTGGGGTTTTGGGGTTTACGGCTTTCGGGTCAGGGTGTCTGCTTGCCTCAAAACCTAAGGTCTAGGGTTTAGGGTTTAGGGTGTGAGGTATGGAAAGGGGGCTGGAATGTCCCCGTTGGAGATACTACCCACTTGGCCCCTGAACCCTAAAAACTGGTGTCACCCGTGGGGACCCTAAATATGTCTTGGGTTACAAAGGGAATATATGGGTGGTTGTCAAAATTATGGCCCCTTTTTGGATCCCTATTATACTACGGCCCCTAATATTTAGGGCACCCAAAAAGGTACCATAATTTTGACAACCACCCATATTGGTGTTCCTAGCAAAGATACGGCGGTAACTACGAGCTCTTCCCAAAACAATCAGGAGCGCAATACCCAATGGGAAGCAATTAGTCTTATACAATCTCCCACCAGCCCCCGAACTGGCTTCACCTATCTACAAGTAAGGTTGTAGCCCCAGCTATCGGGACATACACTTACTAAGTGCGATGGACCTCCTGGAGCCCTTATCTCAAGGTTTAGGGTTTAGGGAACCTCCAATGTTTGTTCGTTTTTGGGCGTGGCATGATTTTTGGTCAGGACTCCTAGTAGGACTACTAAAAAGATACTACGTTGCAGGTCCAGGTAGAGCCCTAAGCCCTAGCCAGACCAACTACACCGAAAATTCTTCAGCGCAGCTCTACAGGACGCCATCGCACCAGTGTTCTCTAAGGGACACTTAGCGGCTTAGGCTCGTGGCTTCCAGCTGCAGATCAGGGAAGGGCGCATGCTCCCACGACAACTGAAGGCACTTACCAGAAAGACTTCAGAATACCCCTACCACAGGGTCCAAGTGTCCATGTAATTTCATCTGAAGGACCGTACATGAAGTGCGCAGAAATTGATCCGTGCTTGAAGCCCAAGTAAGTACAGTATTCTGTTTGAGTACTGGGACCGTCAAGGCTACATGTCGACGTGTATTTCCTCTTTATATACACCCAAACTGCCCGATAAATTGCTGGACCCTGCGCTATATGGGTGGTTGTCAACATTATGGTCCCTTTTTGGGTCCCTATTATAGTACGGCACCAAATATTTAGGCCATAATGTTGGCAACCACCCATATAACCCATTAGACTGGATGTGCCAAAATCGAAGAATGCTTCTGGACAGGGTTTTTGTCGAATTACCCGCGTTCGGCTTCGGTTTTGGGATTTCAGGCTAGGATTTGGCGGCTATAGAGTCCTACCTGGACCCCAAAAGTATGTAGGATAATGGCCTTTTGGTCTATGTTTTAGGGTCTTGGGCCATTATCTTACGTACTTTTGGGATCCTGGTAATTTTTACTCCCTGAGCCTTACTTACTTACGAACCTCATAACGTAGGACCCAGAAGTCCGAAGCTCTAGAAACTCTAAACCGATCAACCCCCCAACCACTGCAGAGGTGCTTTTTTTTGAAGAGCGCCGCGCCGTCCTTCTTCAAGCGGCCCAGTTCGAACTCCTGCAGATTTTGCAATGAGGGGTTTGGTGTTCAGGGTTGAGGGTCAGGGCCTAAAATAGGGTTCGGGCCTGAACCCTAAACCCTGAGCGCCAAACTTTAAACCCTATAAACCCCAAACCCTATACTGCAGCGCTTAAGAGTGTCGGGGTTCAGGGCTTCAGGGCTTGAAGAGTGTACATGACAAACCTGCTAAACGTTAAGAGCAGCCAGTACCTACTATAATCTAGGGTTTAGAGTTCGGGTTGGGGATTTAGGACTTAGGATAATCGTGACTATGGGGAAGAATGGTAATTATATTCGGGTCCTCTTATGCTCCTGTTGTAATACTGTCACAGGGTAGGGGGTCCACCTAACCTATAATACAAAAGCCTAACCGCTACATGTGTAGCTTGCTAAGATACTAATACAGATCTGCAAAGCTTTAGGATTGAAATGGACCTGTGTCTGTATCTGGTCTCAGGTGTAGATTTGTAAGGGTCTATGGTTTTGGGGCTTACGACTTACCCTGAAGGTCCAGGTACTCAATAACATAATTATACTTGCCGAAAAGCTGTACTACAAATTGCTACTACCCAAGTCCCACGTACTGAGCTGACGATTGGGTACTAGACCCCCAGGGTTGGAGCTTAACTGCCATAACCTAAACCATTCGGTATGCAGACCCACGTACTCAACTTCCCAACATCTAAACCCGAAGCTATTGGGTAGTTCGGCCCTGGGGGTTGCAGATTAGGGTTTAAGGGCCTAGCACTTAAGGATTCAAGGTCGGCAGTTCAAGGGCTCAATCAAGGCTTTGGGGGCGGGGGTTAAGGACCGTTCAGGTTTAAGGCTTAGGGCTTAGGGCGCAGGGCTAGACCTTTAACCCTAAACCCTAAACCTAAGGCCTAAGACCTAAACCCTCAAAACCCAAACCCGGAAAACCGCTTCAAGTCGTCCTCGCCCACATGGGCAGAAATCTGGCTCTTGCCAGACAAGATGTTAGCCTTTCATTCTGACATGGTCAAGGTTTAGGGCTTAGGGCTTAGGATGAAGGATTCCCTAAACCCTAGACCTTAAGCCCTAAATCCTTGAACCCTAAATCCCTAAACTGTCTACCCGAAATCCCTAAACCCTAAACCCTAAACGGTTTTAGGATTTATAGGATTCAAGGTCTAGAGCTTGTTCAGGAGTGGCCTCTGATTCGGGGACATTACATTTGGGAGGGACGCATTTAGGGTTTAGGGTTTAGGGTTTAGGGGGGCATAAGAGGACTCCTAACTTTGGAAACTACACTCCCCCAAACTAACATGGAAACCCATATAGCCTCATTTTACAAGGACTGTAGTCTTTATGGGGCCCCTTTTGGGTTTCCATGTTAGTTTCCAGGAGTGTACCGCTTCTTTACGGATTTAGGGCTTAGGGATTTGACCAATTGAAAGACAGAGCTAATGCTATTTTAGCTTAGAATTAAAGACTTTTTGCTCTAGATTTAGGGTTAAGTCCTTGCACCGGCCTTTGGTTAGCCAAGAATGAATGAATGGATCCTTGTAATCGTCCCTGTATAACCCATATAGTAGTTTCTATGTGGGTTTCCATGCTTTCTATCCCCTAAACCCTAAACCCCCCAAACCCTTAGCCCTAAACCTTAAACCCCCAAACCCCCAAACCATCAACCCTAAACCCCAAATCCCAAAACCCCTAAACCTGAAAGTAGTGTCCATTTGCTGTTCCATTCCTTCATTCCCAGCTAATCAAAGGCCAGTTTAGTCTAGGATGGCCGTTTACGTTGAAAGTTCAGGGTTAAGGGTTTAGGTCTCAGGGTTTAGGGTTTGGGTTCTTGGCGATTTAGGGTGTATGTTTGGGGATTTTGGAGATAAGGCCTTGCGGGTGTAGGGATTGAGGATTGGGGGTTACGGTTTGGCGTTGAGAAGTCCAGGTTTCAGGGTCTCGGGCTACGGATCTAGGATTGGGCGTACGCACACTTAGTTGGGAACGGGCGAGGCGCTGCCCATGTTTAGGGCTTAATGTTTAGGATTTAGGGTTTAGGGTTACCCTGAGCCCTAAACCATGAGCTTAACAGTCCCTATAGCCCGTTCCCTCACTCCCAGTAAAGCATGGGCTGGGACTTTGGTTGTTTTTGCATGCCCCGGGCCTCATGGTTAAGGGTTAAGGGCTTGGGGTTTAGGGATTGAGCAACAAACACTATTTCAGAACAGAGTTGATGGACATGGGTTCCTGGTATGGAATATAGTCAGGACTATACTAGAATACCCATGGCTTTGACGCTCGTGTGAATGGAAGCTAGTGACAGACCACAGTCCTGCCAAGAGTTTGTCCCCAGAGTCGCCGGCCACTGGCCGTTCCCTTTTCACAACTTGCTTGCAGGCTAAGATTGTTGAGTTGCCTTCTGAATGAAAATTAACTAGACCTAAACCCCAAAAGTATGTAAAATAATAGCCCTAAACCCATAATAATAGCCATAAAGGCCATTATTTTACATACTTTTGGGGTTTAGGGAGTACCCAAGGGACCCCAATATCCACTCCCAATGGTCGGTCCCTTGCTAACCCTGTCATGCGCCACAGTCAATATTTCCTACCCAACTGAATGGACATGGGCTCCTTATTAGGTACTTTCTTAGGGATTATACTAAACTACAAGAGGGACCCCTATGTCCACTGTTAAGGGTCCCTTAATAAGGCTAATATTGACAGAAGCTCATATGAATCGTAGCTCATTGAGGATTTAGGTGCTGAGCTGAAAATTAGGACACGCAAGGGCTTAAGGGCCATCGCCAGTTCAATGCTTTATGAGGCTACAGTACACAATGCAAGGAAATAAAGCTTGCAGACTGCAGACGCCACAGTAGGTAAGAGTTGTAGACTTTGAAAGCCTAAGGAGCACAGTTACTCAGATGTAGGAGTGCATGCTTACTTGTCCTTCCAGACTGGACTCACTTGCCAATTCTAGCACAGTTTTCATTGGGTTTGGAGACATCAGGTTGATGCAATATAATATGATGCATGCCCCTACGTACCTAAATCTTGGAAAATGTGGCGGTATAGTACGCATGGGGTCATGCAGTATTTTGTCCATCAACAGGAGAGTTCCCCCTCAAATGCCCCTGAGCACTATGGAGGCGGCCAGCTTTCGCAGGGTTCACCCCCAAAAAAGTGTATGTTTCAACGCAGCAACAGGCTGGCGATCTAATCGTTAAACTTGACTACTCTAATCCTATGCCGCATACCCCAAAACCAATAACCCACCCTAATTGCAAAAACCAAACAACTTCCAGATCAGCAGGCAAGTTGCACAGGCGTGCTTAAGAACTTGGATCTGTTGACCTCTCAAAAAAGGTAATAAGGACAGTAAGGATCGGGGAGTTGTAGGGAGAGAAAGTTTAGGGTAGAGTCCAGGCAGTGCATGAAGGGTTTAGGGTTTAATAGGGTTTACTTGGAGGCTGACAAGGTTGTAAACATGGCAACGTGTCCGGATACACGTAGGTTCCAAGTGTTGAGGAATTCTGGAACTGACGTTTAATGGGTTGCTGGTAAGGACTTTACTTCAAACTTACTGTGATAAGGAAACCCTATCATTTACGGTGTACCCATATTCTGGTAATCCAATTCAAGTTCCTCGACAGTAACCCAAGTTTAGAGGCTAGTTGCAAAACACTGCATGATAGACAAATCTGACCCTAAACGGGGGCATGAAAGGGGTTATGAGTACGTATGGGGTTTAGTGTGTTCAGGAAGAGTGTTGTGGTAGCCCCAAGCCCTATGTAGACCCAAATGCGGAGAATCAACTGGAAAAAGAAGATGGGAAATGACACGGGACCGGGGCTCAATTACATGAACATCGGTAAGCGGAGGGTTTCGGCAGCCCACAGCCCGGGGAACCCTAAGCCCTAAACCCTCCCAATCATGCGAGGTCGGGGTCGGAGCCACCAAAATCTACTTGGTTCAGAGTCTACCCGGGAACTCGTACGCCTGGAAACCACTTCCTCCTAAAACGAACACTTCCAAGGTAGGCTACAAGTGACTAAGCGGTGGGTGTCTGGAAACAACCATGAACATGCAATGTCTGGATTCTAGGGGTTGGGTGGCCCAGGTACAGGGTTTAGGATGCAGCGTTTAGGTTTTATGTCTTTCGGGTTGAAGGTTCAGGGTTTAGGGGCAAACTTGATCCCTAGATCCCATACCATGCACCATTTCTGCAGTTGTTGTACTTTCCCGGAACTCCAGGCCGGCAAAATTACACAAGCAGGGGTTTAGGGTTTAGGGTTTAGAGTAGACTCTGCACCCTATATCCCTGAATCTCGCACCGTCCACCAGAAGTTCTCAGCCCCAAGCCCCTCAGCCCTTGCACTCATAATCTTCCTCTTGCCCGCCACCCTGAACCTATTAGGCTCCCTAAACCCTAAACCCTCAACCCTGAACCCCACCCAAAATGGCATCCCGTGCTTCGGAAAGAGTTTCATTAGTATGACCCAGACCCGTGATGAATAAACCACTTCCCCTTAATAGGGATTATAATAGGGATCCTAATATTAAGGCCCTTAGAGGGAGGGGGTTTATTAATCATGGGTCTACATTAGCAAGTGTTAAATAAATGAGCTAGGCCCCAAACTCAAAACCTGATCCCTGCAACTCTGAACCCTATAGACCCTTAACACCCAAACCCTAAACCTTAAACCCTTAGCCCCCAAACCCTAAACCTTAAACCCTTAAACCCCTAAACCTTAAACCCCAAACCCTAAAACCCCAAACTCACCCCAAACCCTAAGCCTTAAACCTTTAACCCCCAAAACCATAAAGCCTAAACCCTATAAACACACCCCAAACCCTTAAACCCTAAACCCTTAAACCCCAAACCCCTGAAGCCTAAACCCTATACCGCTAAATAGCCCTATACAATTTATATAACCCCAATGTAATCCCTATAAAACCCTTCAAAGGTACCAAACAGCCCTGAAGAGTCGGCCTTTGGGGTCCGGGTGGTGCAAGCCCAGCCACTGGTGAGACACAAAGAGAGCTCTACCCATGCCTGAGCGGTTTATGGGGGGGTTCAGGGGTTTGGGGTTTGGGGGTTTAAGAGTTTGGGGGTTTAGGGGTTTGGGTGTTTTGGGGGTTTAGGATTTAAGGGCTTAGGGTTTAGGGGGATTAGGGGGTTTAGGGCAGTTTGGGGGCTCGGGGGTTTAGTGGTTTTGGTGTCTAGGGGTTTAGGATTTAGGGGATTTTAAAGGTTTGGGGTATATAAGGTTTAGAGTTCAGGGTTCCGGGGGTTGATCTTTAGGGGGTCAATGCTTAGAATTTAGGGGGTTTAGAGCTTAGGGTATACCTGGACCCCCAAAGTAGGTAAAATAATAGCCCAAACCCCCTAAAAACAGCCAGGCTATTATTCTACGTACTTTTGGGCTTTGGGTAGGGCTTTAGCTCAGAAGCATGTCGGCTCCAACAGTAGCGGTTTAGGGATCGGGTTAGGAGCAGGCCTCCAGGGGCAAGGGTTTCAGGGTTGCGGCCCTGGATTTCCGGATCTTTTTACGAAACTCTTGGCACCGTGGTCCTTGTAAAGGCTTATGTTAAGGTTATATGCAGGAACCTTTTCGGGGTACGACCTTTGGGGTACACTTGACAGGGGATGATGGTAACACCAAAAACTCCAAGCAATAACTTATTTCAAGGGCCGTATACATGCCTGACCTGGAGCCTAGGATAAGTTCAGGGTTTAGCTTCGGGAGTTACTGAGGGTTTGCGCTTGGTTTTTGGAGAGACGCAAATTGGGACCCAAAGTAATTGTAAGTTTCATTGGTCTGCAGCGGAGCAGTTGTGGCTCAAGATCTGTGAGATGTAGTGCCCATACTCTCGACGCTGCTCGGCGTCTTGCCAGAAATGAGCGTAGAATCCCGGAGTAGTCATACTTTCGCGCGCAGTTGCCCAACACCAGTTTGGGCTTCCTTGGGCCCCGGTGGCCAGGTCATGTGCTCCATAAATTACATTCTTGAGCTCCTCATTCAGCTGGACGATTTGCACGCCATCTCTGTTTTCTCTTGAGATGAGCAGCTGGTTTTTTGAAAGCTACACAGACCTCACCGTCACACGCTGAGAAGTCTGCCTTCAGATTCTGCAGCCGGTCAATTTTCGCCCAACATTCGGGTGTCCCTGGTCTTTCACCGCAGCGGTTCCCGTTCGAGGTCTTCCTGTGCTTACTATGGTACCTTTTTGAAGAAAAGGGGTTGGCCCATGTTACACTGAGCTTCTTGCTGGGCGGCAATTGAATGTCACGGAAAAGCTGACCTTTCTCCAGGAAACTGAGTGATCACGCTTCTGACAACTTGATACAAATTGGATGTGAACTTTGGGGTCCTGGGACCCCGAAGCAACTTGAATATTGCCTTTGCCTACGGGGTGATTGAGGCCAAGCAAGCTTATGTTCTTTTCTAGGGAGGATGTAGTCTTGTGCTGTGGCAGGGCGATGGGCTGGGACTCTACATCCTTGCTTGTTTCTGGTTGCATTTTAGGGACAGTATCCGATAAATATTCTGGCCTTCTGTTCCTTGTTATGCATGCATAGTATGGCAGAAATTGCATACATAAGGATGACCCGGCTTTGTGGGAACTAGCAATCAGAAGCCGGCTACTCAAGGGGCCTAAGTACTTCCCAATATCATTCTGAGGTCTACTTGAGCTAGCCTATACCCTAAACCCGAAAGTTGTAGGACCCGAATCTCGCAAATGAGTTAGGCGCCTGTATTACACTTACCCCTTCAAACGCAAGGCCTTTATGAACCCTTAACCCTAAAGCCCTGGCAGTACAGGCATAAACCCTGAAACCCTGGAACCCTAAACCCTAAAGCTATCAGCATATCCCAACCACATCAGAAGAAGACTCCTAACCCTGACCACCACTTACCCTAAGGGTCCAAGCACCCAAATAATAGGGTTTTAGGGTCCAAATACCATTTACATTGAAGTAATTGGGCCCTATAACCCTATTATTTGGGTCCTTGGACCCTTAAAGTTAACAATGGCTGAAAGTACTGTGGTCGAACTCCAGCACCATTCCGGCATCCAGCAACTCCTCGGAAGAGGGGTTTTGGGTTTAGGGGAAAACTCTACAGTGCCGCCCCAGACTCGAAACCCCTAACCCCTACAAAACGAAAAGGGCTCATGACTTTGAGCATGACCACACCTCCTTTTTAAGGATGTTCTGCCTAAAGGATACCCGGGCTTAGGGTTTAGGAAGTCTGTAGAGAATCATCTGAGGGATCGAATGGAAACGAAGATGAAAGCTGACTTGCAAGCTGAGTTTCCACATCTTTTTAGGGTTTGAAGCTACCGGTTCCTGAGTATCTATATAACGTAAGGGAGGGCTTCTGTACTTGCCAGTAATATAAGTAGTGCAGTAATATGATTTCGGTTGGTATGCCCCATGTATGAAATTAGGAGCCCTAAGCATAGAGAAATGTCTGTACTGAGAGTTAATATCCCCAGGTGGAAACCACCATATGAGCAGTGCCTCCTGAAGGAAGATTGAGAGTTAATAAGAACTATTTGGACTCCCTGAACCCTAAACCCTAAACCATCCTTATATCCCAAATTCGCCGAGGCTGGTCCAGCCTCAGGGTGTGGGGAACCCACTAAAAGCCCCTCTACTCGCCCCTTGCTGACCCCCACAACCCCGGCTACGTCCCCCCGTTCAGTGGTGGGTGGCCCGGTTAAGCTTCACCGTCAACAACGAAATTCCAGCAAGGCTTGAGAGTTTAGGAGCACAACGCCTGAAGGATTCTTGAGTAGTGTTTCGGCTTAGTGTTTGGATGGAGTTGCTATAAACCCTAATTTCCAAAGCCTAAATCCTAAACCCTGAACACTGAAATCCTAGACCCTAATTACGCTCAAAGGAGCCCAAGCCTTCAGCTCTAAATCCCGCTCGTTCTCATGGCGGCCCCTAAACCCTGAACCCTGTAGAACCCTAGAAGCCCAGATACAATTATAGTAGGTCCTTGGGTTATAGATAATATAGATTTATATAGGGACTTAACGACAGGAACCCAATATATAGGTAACTGGGCTTCTAGGGTAACCCTATAACCCCAATAAAGCCCCGATGGTCCTCATGGGGGCTAACCTCGGTCATGTCCATGAGAATCTGGAGCGGCAGTGTATACATGGGGTAGAGCATCGGGCACACCTGCGTAGTGGAGCTTTAGGCTCAGGGTTTAGGCTTTAGGGTTCCTGCGTCAACTTGCACTTTGAGCTCAGTCGGAGTCATCGAGTGCATTCTTCTTCATTCGAAGATTTGCCATCGGATACAGGTTACGAAAGTTCGGAGGAGGAAGAAGATGTTCGACAAATAAAACCGATTGTTTTCGGGTGTCAATCATGGGCTCCATTCCCTTAAACCAAAGCCCTAAACCTAAAACTCTGAAGCCTATTTCTTGGGAATTGGAGCC
Source organism: Symbiodinium pilosum (assembly GCA_905231905.1). Taxonomy (NCBI): domain Eukaryota; class Dinophyceae; order Suessiales; family Symbiodiniaceae; genus Symbiodinium; species Symbiodinium pilosum. The sequence goes on along the minus strand of CAJNIZ010033592.1, from coordinate 24,369 downwards.
TCAATTGCGGACTAGTCTGCTGGCCAGTCTGCTACACAGAGCTACCTGGACCCCTATACCCAACCCTAAACCCTAAACCCTAAACCCTTAAACGTGCAGTGATTCTGCGATGCTTTA
>CAJNIZ010033592.1:5336-24152 GCA_905231905.1 Symbiodinium pilosum | reverse complement strand
AGGGTTTAGGGTTTAGGGGGTCCCACATCACTAAGAAGCCTGTACCCTAGACTCTCCATCTTGAACCCTAAGCTCTAAGCCCTGAACCCTAAACTCTAAGCCCTGATTCCAAGCCCACAGACTGCACGCAAGGAGCGATCTGTCTCAACGAATTTCAGGCTATCTAAAGGCTTTCTCAAGAGTTTTGCTAGGGCTTTAGGGTTTACCTAAACCCCAAAAGTCTTAAACCCTAAACCCTAAACCCATAATAATAACCATAAAGGCCATTATTTTACATACTTTTGGGCTTTAGGGTTTAGGGTTCTTAGAGGTTCTAGAGGTCATGTGGTTTCGGGAGTTTGGGGAGTTGGGGCTCAGTTTTGTGATTTTTGAGCTTTAGGAGTTTAGGTTTAAGGGGTTTAGGGTTTAGGGTGTTTAGGGCAGTTGAGCATCCAGTGTGAACAGTCATGGTTGTTGCCATTGCAGCAGCGCAACTCAACATGCAAAGGAGAAAAGCTCAACTCTGTGCCACCACGCATGAGAACATGACTCACTTGAAAAGTCCTTAAGCCTAAACCGTACCTGGTCCCGGAAAGTATGTAGAATAATGGCCCTTATGGCTGTTATTATGGGTTTAGGGCTATTATTTAACATGCTTTTGGGGTTTAGGTAAGCCTAAACCCTAAACCCTAGGTGCTAAACTAAATCCGTCGCCGCGGTGTTCAAAGCCCTGAACCCTCAGACCGCCTCATGCTCACGGCACTTCCACCCGCGCTTGACTGCGGCGGCATAAGCAGTGAGAGCTGTGTCCCTAGGCGCGACTTGCTGGTCTCTGGACATAGGCTTATGGTTTAGGGTTCAGGGGCTTAGGGTTTAGAGATGTCAATTGGAAGGTTGGCAAAGTTAGGGCTCGTTTTAATATCCATGCATCGGCAAACTGTACTGAGAACGCTAAAGGAACCACAATTTTGACAACCTACCACATCCCTTTGAAAAAGCCGTAAGCCCTAAACCCCAAAACCCTACACCCAGATTCCAGGTACTGAGACCGCAAGACGAACCACAATTTTGACAACCTACCACATCCATTTCCAAACCCTAAACCCTAAACCGCTAAACCCCAAACCCCAGCCCCCTAATCCAGATTTGAAGTCCTTACAAGAAACATGCGGGCTCTTGTTTGCGAATTGGCTAGTTTCAATACTGGAGCTCCGAACCCTACTCCTGAAACTTTCCCGCGACGAAAAAATAGCCCTCTGAATCACTGGAGATCTAGTAGAACACAAGTTTACAGATTAAAGCCCTGGAAATTCCCCTGCCCAAAATCGAAGTTCGCTCACCAAAAAAGGGGCCCTAATTTCTGGAAACTTCCATAATAGGAATACTACGGGTGTAGTTGGAATTTAGCGAAACTTTTGGGTATAGAGACTACTTCAGCATTACTAGTGCTTGGGGAGACATCCAGACAGGTTGCAGGGATTCACCCAAGTTTAGGGCTTAGGTTTCTCTACGGCAGGTGTACCGAGAGCCAGAGACGAATCATCTCATGAGTAAAGAACACATCGGGTCATGTACCCTGACAGCAACTGTTATCAATAGTGGGTAATAGGGGTTATAACCGCCCCTTAATAAAACCATCAAAAAGGACAGTTGCTGAAGGGGGAAACGACCCCAAGAGCACCCTTTAATCGTAAGAGCTATCCTGTGATCATGTGGGGCACATTCCTTAATTGAGGCATGTTGGGCTCTTGGGCTACCTGTATTTTTTTGAGCCCGAATCAAAAAAATCAGATGTCCTACCTCAAGTTAAAAGAATCTTTGCTAGACATTTCCATGTTGTAGTCGGCAACCTGCCTCCTCATGCTAAACTTTCATGCTACACTCTCCGTCCTAACTTTGACATTTGAAGCCCTCAAGCGCAAACCCTAAACCCCAAACCACCCTCAGTCCTAAAAAAGGAGCCCTAAACCCTAAACCCCGCTCCCCACATTGAGACTCACTGCTTTGGCATCTGCTGATACGCCAGGCAAGAACATCCCTAGCCAAAGGTTTAGGGTTTAGGGGTGGTAGCTGCTATGAACCTGAAGTCTTCCCAGGCTTCCACAAGCGATTGCAATTACCTTTGAGGAGATACCACCTTCAGAGAACAGCATGCAGCAAGCCTCGATAATGCTTCGTGTGTGCAGGACAGAGAAGAGGATTGTCCCGATGCAGCTCATCTGGCAGCTATCCGAGCGAGCCATGTGGCCGCAAGACCCTGCGCTCTCCCGTGAATCGGGGTCTAAACTATCCCAGGTAGATGGAGGGCTCCAGCATGCGGCGCAAAATCCAAGTCTTGGCTCTAGACCACTATGCCCAATAACAAGAGCGTACTTGAGGCTATAATCATATGAGCCATTGTCTAAACTCCTAGTATCCCCCTTAAGAAGCCCCATAGTAGTCCCGTATATGATTCCCTATATACCCCCCCCCTTTAACGAGCTCAGATTAGACTATAGCTCATATAAGCGTTGTCAAAAAATTGGTAAATATCCACCGTGTCGATGTTGTCATGCAAGTTTCTGGACATGCTATTAAAAAATGCGTTCCGAGGGGGAACGCTTGTATTACAGTAGGGAAAGGCAGGCATCAGACTCCCCCAACAATGCACCCTAAACCCTAGACCCTAAACCCTTAACCCTGAACCCTAAACCCTAAACCCCAAACCCTTGACCCGTAACCCTAACCCTTGACCCTAAACCCTATAAACCCTAAACCGCGTGGCTGCCTGAGCCGTGTGGCTAAGAGGTCCCCAAAGATGTTCGGAAGTTCCTGGTTAGGGCCTACGCCCTAAATCCTAAACCCAACTCCTCCGACCCTAAACCCTACAGAATCCTTAGATACTTGTTTAGATAGGGCTTGCTCAATTTCTACACATGGCGACTATTTGAGGAGAGCTCAGGTCGCCGGATTTTGCTCGGGTGGGGAACGTCGCTAGAACTTAAGGGTTATAAGGCTGTTGGCTTTAGGGCTCAAGGTTTGGGGATTAAGGAGCTTTGTGGTATAGATTATAGGGAGCCGAATTTCGAAGAAGTAGGTGAGATTCCTCGATACATGCAGGGCGGAAAAGTAGGATGACAAAGCCTAAACCCTAAACCCTGAGGCTATGAGTAACTCGGCCAACGGCATGTCAAACAAAGCCCACTCACGTCTAAACACATTGGAGGCCTAAATCCCCAGATCCCAAACCATCAGCTCCTAGGAATCACCTGTTCAAAGACTGAACCCCTGAACCCTGAACCCTACATCCTCGAAAATCAAAAGCAAGGGCCTACATGTTTGAGATACCGCAATAAACCCTAAACCCCCCCCCCCCTACACCCTAAACCCGCAAATCCATCCAAACCAAGAAGTTAGGAGTCCCAATCCCAAAAGGCTTAGCTACATAGTATATACTTGGGGCCCAAAGGCCTATAACTCCCTATAACAACCCCATATAAACACCTATAATCCCTATAATACCACTATAAAGCCCTGTAAAAACCCGGCTCCCATGTAACTACTTTAGGGCCCAAGTATATACCATATAGCCCTAAACCCTAAACCCTAAACCCTAAACCCTATGGATTCTTTTGCGGCTCACCTCACGGCTCTTCGACCTTCAACCCCAAACTTTCTTGAACCAATCGATTAGGGTTTAGGGGTTTTAGGGTTTAGGGGTTTAAGGTTTAGGGGTTTAGGGGTTTAGGAGTTTAGGGTTTAGGTGAACCCTGAACCATAAACTCAATCGAAGGTGCGGTGGCGTTTTGGGTGGCGATCCGCACACCATGGGTGGCAAGTGACCGGGGGCTTCTGAAACTGGCGTCCCCTGGGTCTTTTATAGGGTTTAGAGCTTAGGGTCCCTAAACCCTATTCCCTATAAACCCTCTTGAGGGTTTATAGGGGTTAGAGGCCCCAGGGGGACCCCTGGAGTATACACAACTACTGTGGCTAAGGATTCTATAGGGTTTAGTATAGGGGGATAAAGCTCCCGAATACATGCCCTTGAGCCACAGTAGCCCCTAGTAGATGTACACGCTCGCAGCATAGAGTTTAGACTAATAGGGTTTAAGTTATAGCATATAAGTTCTAAACGTTAATGAAAAGCGGAATCGTGTTCATGGTTCTACTTCCTTCGCTACGGCGACTCTACCGAGATAGATCATGCGAGTACTAAACCCTAAACCCTAAATATCTGTGCTACCACGGTCGGACTCCATGCTTCCACTTCCGGGGCCTCCGGAAAGTGGAAGGCGCTTAGCGCTGGGCCCAACGTGAGCGGCAGTTGAAGTTCATTGTGTAGGTAAGTGGGCTACAGCTTAAAGTCTATAGGATTTCAGGGTGTGGAGACTTGCCAGGAAAGACCAGAAATCAGCATGCTACTGGGGTCAGGGTCTGCTTTTTTTCGAGTTTGAAGGATTTGGGGCTTTGGGGGTTTAGGATTTCTTGTTCTCAAGCGGCTCTAGGATTAATGGGGATGAACAATCCAGTGTAAGTCCAAGTTAACACTTGCGCATCTTCAATATCTGAAACAATATGGGGCAATAGCCCGAAATCTAGACCCTACGTATACATATATATATGTATATACATATGTATAAATATATATATATATAAAGATATGTATCTACGAACCTATATAAACCTTCAGTATCCAAATGCTTAGCCACCTACACCCAGGTGTCCCTGTAAGGGATTACATAGGGGCCCCAGACTCCTATATCCATAGGTCGACATCCTCAACCGTGAAGCAGAAACCGCTGAACCCCGAACGCTACAACAGAAACCTCTAAACCTTGTGAGGTTTTAAAACTTAACCCTAAAACCACATAGGGATTCATAAGAACAATAATAGTCTAAACTCCGAGTATCCCCCTTAAGAAGCCCTATGAAGCCCCCTAGATAATCCCCAATATAAGCCCTCCACAAAAGGAGTTAAGACTATAGCTCACATAGGGATTCATATAACCCAAGGTAGGTTCGATTAGGGTTTATATAATAGCTGGGGTAATCGCACCCCCCTGCTTGGTGGAGCCCAAAGGCATACACCCTGTCTTGAGAAGTTCCCCAACACTAGGCCCAAAGCCCACCCACGCAGGCAGCCCTGAAGGTCCGAAGTGCCCGAAAAATGCATGCGTTAATGATTTGGGCTCGAAGGGCTGTTCCATAGATACCTTGGGATGTAAGAAAATATGTTAAGTACTTTGGCCGATACTGAAACAACTGCATGACCATTCGTGTGCTGTAATACCAGAATTGCCACCCAAAACCTTAAACCTTACATCCTAAATCCTAAGCCCTAAACACTAAAGGATTTTGAGCATCCGTGGTCGGACCCTTGGGGTAAGATGTTTTTTACAGGTTCAACCTGTTGGCTTCTTGCGGGTAGGGTAGTGTCTTTGGGTTTGGGGTTTAGGAATGTGGGCAAGGGCGGGGAAGGGGCTATAGGCCAATCAGGTGTTTGAGAGCCATGCGATCCCGCACAGGCAGGCCTGCTACATCCTCATACTCCCCCATATGTTCCCCAGGGTCCAGAACAGGCTACACGGTTTGAGAGACCCATCTCTCGGCGGTTTAGGGACTGGGGACTGGGGACTGGGGTTTAGGGTTTCGGGTTTAGGGATTAGGGTTTAGGGCTTACCCAATCATTACTGTAGGTACTTGGGTTTGGGAGATAAGAATAACAGTAGAGGTTGCGGGTAAGTATAATATGACTATTAGGTACATGGACCCTTAGGGTTTTCAATGAAACCCTAAAACCTAAACCCAAAGCCCCAAGCCACGCAAAAAATCCGGTAGCAAAACCTCTAGGTGTTGAGTTTGTTTGAGTGGGATGTCCTTGGATCCTAGAGGTGTATGAGCACAGTCAGTATGTCCTACATAAGAGTTTCAGGTTTAGGGTTTAAGGTTTGGGGTTTACTGCTTAGGGTTTAGGGAAATATATTCTACATAATTTGATGGACATGGGTTCTTCATTAGGAACTACATAAGGGACCATACTATCCACAAAAGGGAGCCCTATGTCCACAGCTAAGTGTTCCTTAATAAGGCGAATATTGACAGTAGCTCACATTATGATCACAAGGAGATTACGGGGGGGTTCCATGTAGCGGTTGTATAAAGGGCAGAATTTGAGGGAAAAAAACATCCAGATCTAAAGCCAATCATTTTCACTGCCGGCGATACCTCTCCCTGGCAGAGAAGCGACTATCATGCATCAAATTTTGTAGTCGAAGCAAAGAAGAGTAAACTGAACAAAGCAAAGGATGTTCCCATACATCTCGTCTTTTGCTGGTGCTAGAGCCTAAAACCCTGAACCCTAAACCCTAAACCCTAAACCCTGAACCCTAAGCCCGGAAGCCTGAACCCTAAACCCTAAGCCCTACAGCAAGAAGACAAACCTTAACGATTTCATGCTCTAGGTATAGGGACCTTGCAAGCGCGCAGGTCCCAAGTCCTATCTGCGCAGTAGGCCCCACCTTCGAACACATTACTTTAGACTTGGAATGTATTTTAGGGTTTGGAGTTTAGTGGTTGAAGGGTTAGGGGCTGTGGCAAGCAAAGCTGTACATACATTTTGGAGAACCCAATGGAGCAGAAAGTGGAAGGTAGAGTGCATTAGACACGGGAGTCTACTGGAGTTGTGTAAGACGAACTAGGCCCTAAAGCCTCCCTAAACACGTAAGAGGATTTTGGTACCTAACCCCTAGAATATTACTCGGCATGATCATGGTGAGGTCCTATTCGTGGCGGTCACCATTACCGCAATGCTCTTCCTAGCAGGTTACCTTGTCGAACCAAATTACCCCAAACCCTGAATTGAACCCTAAACCCTAAACCTTAAACCCAACCCGAAACCCTAAACCCTAACCCTAACCCTAAACCCTAAGCCCTGACCTGAATCGTGTGAACACGCTTGGCAATGACTCGTGTTTATAGTACTTGCCAGTTTTGGTCTAGAGTTTAGGGTTTAGGGTTTAGGACTGAGGGTTTAGAGTTTTAAGATTGGGGTCTGGCGCTTAGGTCTGGGGAAAAGTAAATGAAGTATTGTGTACTTGTCCGCCGACGGTATCAACCCTCTGAACCATATCAACCCCATAAACTCTCTGAACCATCCGTGTACATCCTGTAACCCCTATAATACCCTAAACCCTAAACCCCAAACCCTGAACCCTAAACCCTGAACCCTAAACCCTAACTACCTTGTGGCTCACTTCTCACGGCCCGTGTCAGTACCGCTGCTGGTAAGGTACGAATCTTCCTGCGTCTAAGGGTCCAAGGACCCAAATGATAAGGTTTTGGGGCCCAAATACTACATTATTAATGGTATTTGGGCCGAACACCCTATTAGTTGGGTCCTTGGACCCTTAGGGGCTGAGAGCTTTCTCAAAGCGGGCTGCGGGCTTAGGTTCCGAAAGGGAGTTTCAGGGAGATCCCCTCAGTTACGACTTAGATTATGAGTAATTAACTCATAATTGAGAGAAGTAGAAGTAGAAGTCCTATAGGTTCTACCTAAACCCCAAAAAGTATGTTAAAAAATAGCCTTAAACCCATAATAACAGCCATAAGGGCCATTAGTCTACATACTTTTGGGGTCCAGGAAGCTAGGAAGCTTAGAAGTATAGTCATGCAACTTGGGGGACCAGCCTGTAGGGCTCATGTAAGGGATTACAATAGTACCACACCCCAAAGGTACACCCCCCCCCAAGATTTAGAACCCTATTTGGCCTTATTAAGCCCTATATAATCCTTTTTAGCGCATTAAACCCTGGGGGGGGTACCTTTGGGAAGCTACTATTGCAATCCCTTAATCATTGTGGGTTTCTACTCAAGATGAAATGCCCCAGTTCTGTGTTCCAAGCCAGAAACAAGCTTTAAATGCAATTCCTTACCCTGGACCTCTAGCTAGGTGAGGTTAAGGCTTCTCCTGTTAAAGCCAATGTCAGAGATTCTGGAATGATCTCCTGCAAAATGCGCTCCAGCATGGCAGGGTGCATTTATGCTGAGGAGCCATCGCCAGCAACTACAACCCCAGTCCATCATTAGCAGCATAGAGAAAGCGACCCGCTGACCACAGTTACTACTGCAAAACGCATGTGCTATGCGGTCGTGGTAAGACTCGTGTTGCATCTCCAAACTTACCTCTGGCTAGCAGGGAGTGAAGGAACGGAAGAACATGAAAACTATGAGAGCACTGATGATTATGTGCGGACTACTATAAGGATTCATTTTTCATCCCCTGCCAGCAAGATGCAAGCTATAGTCTAAACTTCTTAAAAAAGGGCTTATATAAGGGACTATATAGGGGACTACTATAGGGGTGACTAAGGGGGATACTAGGAGTTTAGACAACGGCTCATGTAAGCAGAGCCGGCAGACTTTTCAGCATCTTTTGCTGGCACAGCATGGTCGACGAAGGCCTTACGAGCCTTTTTTGAGGGGTTATATGAGCCATAGTCTAAACTCCTAGCATCTCTCTTGGTAACCCCTACAGTAGACCCCGATAGAATCCCCTATATAACCGCCTTGAAGGAGTTTAGACTATGGCTCATATAGGTTTAAGGTTTAGGGTCTGGGGTCAAATGTCTGCATCTAACAACAAAGGCAAGAAGGATAACATTATATAGGTAAACATAATATTCTAAAATACAAGTAGTACCCATGATAATGGCACAGGAAAAGAATATGCTGGTAGCTAATACAATACGGGGTACTTGGACCCATTGGAAACCGTCCTCTTCATCGTCGCCTGTCTCCACTTTGCCGGTGACTAGCAACTGCCAAATCCTGGCATGGAACAGTAGATGGAGGAGATGTTTCACCCCCCCTCCCTATGTAAAGACACCCCATACGGGCAATTATGGCAGCAGCTTGATTACTCGTGTCGTGGTTGAAACATAATTCCTGGGTCATTATCATGAGGTTACAGTCGATAGGCATTCTGATCTTGAGAGAGGGAGAGACTGTTCCAAGAAAGGTCTTTGCGCCATTTTTTGAGGAGGATCTTAATATTCTTACATTCCCGGGTGCTCGACCCTAAGCTGTGGCAAAAAACTGCCTGCACCCGCAAATCTCCAAAGGCAAGGGTAAGGGATTTGCACCCCCTGAAAATTTGGCCGTTCAATCTAAGCCTTAGCCCTGAGCCCTTATTCTTAGAACAGAAGGCCACGTCCAGACTACGTAGATACTCACGTCCTCTGCGTAATGTGCCCAGGGTCTAAGGCTTTCTGGCCCTAAGCCCTCAATCCTAAAACCCTGTTGCTGCACTCCGACAGTGGCCCCCACATGTGCCCCGAATCCTAATCCCTGTTTGCATAGGACGAACCCCCCAAAGGCCCCGGAAGTGTGCGAACGCCCTAGACCTAGTCTTACTGAGGGTTAGTAGGGAGTAAGGGAATCTATCATACAGGGATTTCATGATTGCATTCCCTTATTTTCTACTAGCCACCCTAAACCCTACACCTGAAACCCCTAAGGCCTAATGTTCCCTTATTCCCTACGAACCACCCTATACCCCTATACCCTAAACCCTGATATTCCCTATTACTGGGTTAAAAAAACAACTGTCACCTTGGGGATTGCCTGCGCGCTTGTTTGCAAAATGGCCGAGGTGAGTTGTACCATTAGGGCTTAGGGTTTAGGGTTTTGGGGTTTAGGGTTTCAGGGTTTGAGGGTTTAGGGTTTGGGTAACCCTGAACCCTAAATCCTACAAACCCAGACCCCTTTTGCCCAACCTGGTCCCCGCAGCAGACATCGTTTCAGCGCTATACACCAAGACAAACGGGGAAAATAGTTTGTAGTGTTTAGGGAGTTTCGTCACAAAATTTCAGAAAGAAGGGCGTCGCCAGGTATAATCCCCGAGGCCCGAACCCAAAACGCAAGAACCGTAAGCCGTAAACTCTAAATTCTTTTGCCACCCTGAACCTTGATCAAGGGCCCCGAATACCCAAACCACCACTCGTAGGAATTAGGGCTTGAAAAGTGGGTGTTTCCCACATAAGTAGCTGTCGAACCCAAATCCCTACACCCTAACAACCCTAAACCTAATCCCGTTAACACCAAACCTCAAGCCCCAACATCCACTAGCCCTAACGAATCCTAATCCCTAAACCCCCGCACTCTCACCTAAGGGTCCAAGGACCCAAATGATAGGGTTTTAGGGCCCAAATACCATAAATATTATGGTATTTGGGCCCTGAAGCCTTATTATTTGGGTCCTTGGACCCTTAGGGTCATGAACGTCCCTGCCTCAGACCAAACATTCGCCAGATCTTGGGCAGCCAGAAGAGCTGCAGGTCGAGGCAGGATACAGGGCTTAGGGTTTAGGGTTTAGGCCTTCAGTTTAGGGTTTAGAGCTTAGGATGTTTTGTGAAGTTTGGGGGTTTGGGGCTTCGGGCTTTTTCGGATTTTGGGCTTAGGGTTTAGGAGTTAGGATTTAGGGTTTAGGGTGTTAGGGTGTTAGGGTCTAGGGTTTCGGACCTGGGGCTTGGGGTTCATGGGTTGGGGTTTGGAGCTTAGTGTGTGGCGTTTAGGTTTTAGTGGTTGCGGCATAGCGTGGATTTACGTAGAGGTCGAAGGCTTAGTACTGCATGCCATGAGGTCAATGCATGCTTGAATCCCTAGCTCAACCCTAAACCCAAACCCCAAACCCTAAACCCTAAACCCCAAACCCCAAACCCTAAACCCCAAACCCCAAACCCCAAACCCTAAACCCTATACCCCTAAACACCGTGGGTTTCCTGAAGCCTTGAAGCTCTGGGGGTCATGGGCGCGACACAGACGAAACCCTAATCCTATCCCACGTCTATGACCCTAAGGCTCCCAGGACCCAAGTAGGGTTTAGGGTTTAGGGTTTTAGGGTTTAGGGTTTAGGGGTTTAGGGTTTAGGGTTTAGGGTTTTAGGGTTTAGGGTTTGGGGTTTAGGGTGTAGGGTTTAGGGTAAGTATTAGGCCTTTAGGTCCCAAATACCATTCAGATTATCGTACTTGGGCCCTAAACCCCCAGTATTTGGACCCCTCAACCCTAAAACCCCCTTATCTCAATCCTTGAACCCTGAGGGTGACCCCATCCCACCTAAACTGAATAGGGCTCAGGCCTCAGGGTTTGAGGTCCATAGGGACTTCAGCAACCCCCCAGTCCCTAAGCCGTAAGGTTTGGGGTTTAGGGTTTAAGGTTTAGGGTTTGGGGTTTAGGATTTAGGGTTTAGGGTTTGGGGTTTAGGGTATCCTACAGCCTTAATCGCAGATTCTCGACTCCAAGCCCTCTGCTAAATGTAAACCCTAGACCGCCTTCAACCCCTAACCCCACCTAATCCCAACGTCCTGAACCCCCAACCCTAAATCCTAGATCCCTGAACACCCTCAACCTCCGCCAATCCTCAACCCCCGCATCCTCCCCCCCCAAAACCGCGAACCCCCCTGAACAGAATTTTTTTGGTGGTTGAACCTAGTAAGATAATATCCCTTATATAAGATACTATGCCCCAAAAGGAGGACATAATCTTACTCTATAATGTGTACCGTAGTATCCCCAAATAAAATACTACTCCCTGAGCCGCTAGGTCCTGAAGTCCGGCACCAGCCGCCACTGCAGCCAAAATCACTGCCGTCTGCCATGGAGGTACCTTGGGATTTAGGGCTTTGAATTTCGTGTGTTAGGGTGTCAGGGTGTCAGGGTGCCAGGATGTAGGTGTTAGGGCTTAGGAGTTAGGATTAGGGTTTAGGGTTCTGGATTCAAGAAGTAGGGCTTAGGATGTAGGGGTTGGGTTAGTTTAGGGGTTTGGAATTAAGGTTTTGGTTGGTAGGGTTTACGGTTTAGATTTCAAGGGGTTAGCGGACTTAGGGGGGTTTAAGAGTAAGGCGTTGCGGTCTGTTATACCCCTAAAGGTCCAAAGACACAAATATTAGGGCTTCAGGTCCCAAATGCCATTCAGATCATAATATTTGGGCCCTAAACCCCATTATTTGAGTCCTTGGACCCTGAAGGTACTGTAAGGTCTTGAAAAATAGGTTATATATAGGGCCAGAGTTAGAAGCCCTAAGCCCTAAACCCTCAAGAAGTACACTGAGGAGTCTTGGGAATTATTCCGGCTTCTACAGTGGCGGCAGAGGGATCAGAGTGTTTGGAGTTTGCGGGGCTTAGGGTTTAGGGTTTGGCGTCTCCTCCGAACTGTTTGGGGTGGGAGGGTTTGTCGAAAGGTCCATTGATGAAAATCCGTTCAGAGTGTTTGGGGCTTCGGTGTGTTAAGTCCTACACCCCTAAGCCCCTAAACCCCCAAACCCCCAAACCCCTAAACCCCTACACCCCTACACCCCTACACCCCTAAACGCCCAAACCCCTAAACCCCCAAACCCCTTAACCCTCAAACCCCTAAACCCTAGCGCGTCAACCCTGAGGCCGCTTCCCTAAACACTGAACCTGAAGATGTGGCCCAGGATGATGGAAGGAGCTCAGCATGTAGATTTAGTGGCTTAGGGTTATAGGGGTTTAGGGTTCAGGGGTTGAGGGGTTTGGGAGTTTAGGGTTTAGGGTTTGGGGGCTTTTGGCTTCCGAGTCTCGATTTTAAATCTAGGGTTGAAGGACCTTGAACCCTATAATCCCTAAACCCTATAATCCCTAAACCGTGATCCCTAAACCCTAATAATTAGGGTTCAGGGATTAAGGCTTCGAGGTTCCGGCTTCCGGCTTGTTCATTCCTGGAGAAACGGGGTTGGCTTCTGCGCGAGGGAGCTGGCGTCATATTGTTGGGGTAGTTTTCTCTAAACCGTAGGTCCATCTTTGGGGTTGGTGGGAGTCCTGACACTGTGGATTTAGGATTTGCGGTTCAGGGTTTGTCGGGTTAAGGGTCGGGGGTATTCGGGTTCAAATATTCGATGGCTTGTATTTTTTGACCAGGAAGCCTGTTGGGTACCAGTAACTGGAGCAGTCTTAGCAGACACACACGTCATTGGAGTCTAGGCTTCGTACTGTCCATTAGCAGGCTATATTACCGGCCAGATTCTGGGCTCCATATAAGAATATGAGTTAAAGTCTACACTCCCAGTATCCCCCCTTAATAGCCCCTGGAATAGTCCCCTATGACCCCACCTATATAGCCACATTTGAGGAGTGTAGAATGTGGCTTATATTTTGAATATCACCCAATCGTTAGTAAGTCCAGGTTCCCCCAGTAACCCCGTAATAATAAGAGTACCCTTTTTCCTAATGCTCAGCCGTAATAAGGAGACCCCAAATAAAAGGGGAAAAAGGGTACTACAGGGGTACCTACTTGGAGGGTCAGGCGGACTTAGTAAGTAGGTTAATAACCCCTATAACCCATTTAGTAACCCTAGTTATCCACATTATTAACCCACTTACTAAGTCCCCCTGACCCTCCAAGTAGAAGTGGGGGAAGTATCCAAAGCATACCTTCCTGTGCCTGTCATCGAGCCAGGGACTGCCAAGCTGACCTACATCGACCCTGCGGTTTACCTTAACCCTAAACCCTAAACGCTAGACCCGAAACCCAAAACCTACTTTTGTAAGTTCCCTACAAATTCTATACTAGGGTTTAGTTTAGGACCTACAAAAAAGTAGGTTTTAGTAGGTCAAGGTAAGGTTCAGGGTTTAGGGTTTAGGTTCCTGTTTGGTAGGTAGAAGTCATTTTAGAACTCCGTGAACTGTGGATGCCGGCACAGCTTGGGGAATGCACAAAACAAGTATTTATAACCCCCCTTGAGCCTTCAAGAACTTCTATGCAAAGGCTAGAAAGAAACCCAGGGCTTCGGGTTTTGGGCTAAACCCTAAACCCTGAACCCCAAACCCCAAACCCTAATCATACCACTGATCTGTTGGTACTTCTGCTGCTATCAGAGCTTTGGGATCTTGCTTTGGATACTAAAATCATGCATGGCGCCAAGCACCTTCTACCTGGGGAGTTATACTTGGAGGATCTCTTGACTTAGTGCGTCTACTTAGTAACTTGGGTTATAGGGTTGATAATAGGGGTTATTAAGGATAGAAGGTAGGCTTACCAAGTCAAAAGATCATCCAAATATGGTACTCTAGTATATTAAGGTCTTTGCGGCTACTCCCTAAACCATACACCCACAACCCCCTGAGCCCTTTCACTGGGTCTCGTGCATGGCTTGGTATCGCTAAGCCTTGTACCTTCTTTTGGGTTAAGACTTCAGGCTTAGGGTTTCGGGTTTCGCTCTGAGGGGTTAATGTTCACGGTTGAGGGTTTAGGCTTAAGGGTTTCGGGTTAAGTGTTTGGGCCTACCCTAACCTGGACTCCCCGAGATCTGGATTAAAACAGCAAGACGATAATTCCTTAGATCTATAATGATAGATGGAAAGCTAAGTCTAAGCAGCATACAGTAAAGTTTACAATAGCCCAATGAAGGTACCAGTTACCGCCTTTAGGGCCCAACCTGGTATTTTTTTAACTATAGACACCCTGTTCGAGGGTTCAAGGTTTGCCTAGACCCTACAAGACCTAGCCTTTTTAGGGTAATGTCCTCAACTTTTGTAGTATATAAAGATGTCGCCGTAGCGTGCAAGTATAATCTAGGATTGGAGCCTGGCCGGTCAGTGTTTAGGGTTTGGGGTTTAGCCATGATCAGTTTGCAGGATTTAGGGGCTGGGAATTTCGATTTGGGGATGAGCGCTTGGGGGTTAGAATGTTAGGTTTGGGGTGTAAATCTTGGGGGATCAGGATTCCCTAGCCCAAAACTTCAGGATTTTGGATTTGGGGGCATTGGGTTTAGGATTTAGGGTATAGGCTGCAGGGCATTGCAGCAGGGCTTTTGGTGTGGGGTTTTAAGGCGCAGAGGAAGGGGACTTTGAATGCTTTGGACGGATTCGAGGTTGTCCTACTTGGAGGGTCAGGAGGTCTTAGTAAGTAGGTTAACCCTACACCCTCAACACTAAACGCTAAAGGGGTAGTTGGGGTTGATGGCGCAGAGGAGTTGTAGTATGAAACTTCACTTCGACAAATAGGGCCTAGGATGTAGTGTAGCTTGTAGAATCGCTCTGGAAAGCTTATAGGACGAGAGTTAGCTGGTCAAGGCAAGCAAGATACAGCCGCAACTCTATTCCCAAAACATTTAGTAACCCGAAGCCCCAACGTCCACACCCAAAAGAAATCGTTCTCGTGCAGAACATGTGAGCAGCGGTAAAAAGCAGCCTCTTCGTGTGCAAGCTCAGATCGGAGGGATCGCCCTCAAAAAACAAATAGGGTAGAAGCCTAAGCAATTACCAAAATCAGGGCCAAAGATTCCTTGTATCGTTATGGTAGAGGGTACCTCAAGTAAACTTCAAGATAAACCCACAGCCCTGAACCAAGATTTGGTAGTTTCCCAAAATACGGGGACCCCAATATAGACCCCCAAATACTACAGTCCTTATTATGAGGACCCCCCAACATGATACCCCTATCTTGGGAAACTCCCATTTGAGTAGTGTTGTTTTGGTGGTTGAACCTTGTAAGATCATATTCCTTATATAAAATACTATACCCAAAAGGAGGATATAATCTTACTCTATATTGGGTACCATAGTATCCCCAAATAAACATTCTAGAGCTATAGTTCAACATAACCCCTATATAATCACAGCTTCCGTTTCATTTTCGAATCTTTTCCCTTTGATTCTCCATTATTGGGGATATTACCCTAATGTATCCCCAAATAAAATACTACCCAACCCTAAACCCTAAACCCTAAGGGTTTAGGGCTTAGGGTGCAGGGCTTAGGGTTGAGGGTTCAAGGCTTAGGGTTTAGGGTTGAGGGTTTAGGGTTTAGGGATGACTGCCCCGCATATGTACTCAGGAGACTTGAGGGGGGGAGTCTACTCAGGTTTAGGGTGTTGAGCATATGGTCTAGGTGTGCTAGAGCCTCAAGCAGGAGTCGGTGAGGGCATCCAAATCCAAGTTGATCTAAACTGCCTTCAAATGTGCAGCCGCATGTTGTCCAACTGCTTGGGAGGGCTGTCAAGACTATGATCTTTTTTTTGAATATCTTGAATGCCGGTCCCAAATTGCCACGAGGACCACAAAAGGGGCCATACTCCAAAGAAACCCCCACCACCCCATGCAACCCCAAACCCTTGAGTACAGAAAGACGACATGGGATTTAGGCCTGTCGTAATACTTACCAGTGACTGCAAAACACTTACGGGTTCTTAGTGGGAATGGGTGAACATAATCCCTATATACTCCCTATATAGTGTATTCCTGTATTCCCAGATTGCCTTATTCCCTACTAAAGAACCAATGAGAGAATCCTGTCACAAAACCAATTCCTTAACCCGTCATGCCAAACCTTGATCCCTAGCCTTAGGTTTAGGGATTGGAATTTAGGGCTTACAGTTGAGTTCTCAACTCTAAACCCTAAACCCCAAACCCTACCCCCAGACCCTTCCTGTAATTCCTCAGAAAGAGAAGCCGTGCCTCGTCTATGAAGAGCAGCACGGTACCGTAGATGTTCAAGCCTTAGGATTGGGTGTTGCCGTAGACCCTAAACCCTAGGATTTGGGGTTTAAAGTTTGGGGTTTCGGCTTAGGGTTGGGTTTAGGGTTTGGGATTTAGGGGTTAAGGTTGGGGTATCGGGTTATTGCTGATCAGCAAAGTTTAGGTTTTATGGTCTCGGGGCTGTTCGAGTCATACCTAAACCCCAAAAGTATGCAAAAATGATGGCCCTAAACCCAGAATCATAGCCATAAAGGCCATTATTTTACATATTTTTGCGGTTTAGGTAGATTTTTTAATTTGGGGCGGGTTGGCTCGAAGGGTTGAAGTTGACTGAGCGACATTGGTGTGTTATGCTGGGGTCCGGCCGCCAGGGTTTAGGGTTTAGGGTTTAGGGGGGTTTAGGGTTTAGGGTTCTGTATGCATCCAAGTATGTGAATTAATGTGGGGGCTTGATTAGTGTAGGGGGACCGGGGGACCCGGCTCGGATCCTGGGTTTAAATGAAATTCAATAGGAGGGATCAGGATCGTCTCGGATCCTAGGTTGAAATTCAATTCAATAGTATTGACCAGAAACCCTAAACTCCTAAACCTTAAACCCCTAAACCCTAAACTGACAAGAGCGCGGCTGACCATGTACATGCGCGCTCGAGGCCGCACGCGCCGAGGGCCCCCGTCCGAGCGTCTTGACAGATACAGTGTCTACCAAATATTGGGTGAGAAACCTCTTTTATAGGGCACACTTGTTACTCTAGGTAAATTCCTTATATCCCGAAGAAATCCGTAAACCCAACACGTGTAACTAGAGCCCTATAACTGTGAGATGACTGCTATTCGGACTCAAGGCTTGAAGCTTTAAGGTTTAGGTTTTAGGGCCCCAACGCAGCACCCCTGATCTCTGTGAATACCCCCCCCCCTAAATGCTAAGTTCAGAGCCCAACATATCTTGCTTGAGGAAGAAACCTGAGATGCTGCTTTCCACTCTAGGCTAGGCTCCCGCACATGAATCAGGGAATTTGCCCATGATCTAGGGATGTAGATTCATCCTGCAAGGTGAACCCTGAACCACCCAATCCCAAACCCCTAAACCCCTAACACACCTTAACCCTAAACCTTAAACCCAAGCCCTCTAAAAACCTACGGGGCTTCCTGGAGAACTATACCGACCGGCAGGCCCCCGTGCCAATGCGAAAGGCCATGAACGTAAAGAAGAAGAAGGTACCCGCCAAAATCACCTGTTAACACGTTTAGGGTTTGGGGGGAGGTCAGGGTTTAGGGTTTAGGATTTGGGGTTTTGGGGCAGGGGTTTGGGTTTAGAGTCTAGTTAGGGTCAGGGTTTTGCATGTTAGGGGCTAGGGTTTAGACTTTAGGGGTTCTGTGGTTAGCGTTCAGTTAAAGTAGTATCAACTGCAGGTCTTCAAGTCGACAAACAGTACCTCATTAGAGTAGTAGTAAGATAATATTCCTTACATAAATACTAAACCCAAAAGCAGGATATGATCTTACTCTATATTGGGTACCATAGTATCCCCCAACAAATTACTACTCATTAGGCTAGTTGAATTGGCTTGGAAGGGGGATTTCGGGTATAGACGGGTTTCGGTTCGGAGCCTTGGGTTCGGGGTTCCAGGGCTTTGCGTGTGGAGCCATGTATATTACCCTGAGGGTCCAAGGACACAAATAATCGCGCTTTAGGGCCCAAATACGATAATATCACTGGTATTTCGGCTCTAAAACCCTATCATTTCGGGGCCTGGACCCCTAAACCTTAAACGCTAAGCCCTAAAACCCTAGCATGTGGGTCCTTGGACCCCTATGGTTCGGGGTATAGATCTACCCGTTCGTAGCCTCCCAGAAGTTGGGGGGGGTCTAGGGTTTGAGGTTCAGGGTTCAGGGTTTAGGGTGTAGGGTTCAGGGTCTAGGGTTTAGGATCTAGAGTTTAGGGTGTAGGTTTTTTTATAGGGTTCAGGGTTTAGGGTTTTGGGCTTAGGGGAAGGCACTATGAAACATCCAGCATGAGCCCTAATGAAGTACA
The DNA here is from genome assembly GCA_905231905.1 of Symbiodinium pilosum. Taxonomy (NCBI): domain Eukaryota; class Dinophyceae; order Suessiales; family Symbiodiniaceae; genus Symbiodinium; species Symbiodinium pilosum. The sequence goes on along the minus strand of CAJNIZ010033592.1, from coordinate 5,673 downwards.
GTACACCGAGACCTTTGGCACTGTGGCACTCTGGTATATGAGGGTCATGCAGGTCAGGTTTTTGCGTCAACAGCAAGTTCAAGAAGGAGGAACCCATTCACAAAGGAAAGCTGGAAGCTAAACAACTAAAAGCCTAAAGCCTACGGCAGACTCTAAACCTTAAATTGTAAGCTGTAAGCCTTATAAGCCCTAAATTCTAAACCCTAACCTCCGAACTCTGGGTCCTAAACCCTAGATCCTAAACCCCCGAAAACCATCTAATCCCAAAACCCTAAATCCAAAACTCTTCACTACCCTGAGGGTCCAAGGACCCAAATAGTAGGGTTCTAGGGCCCAA
>CAJNIZ010033581.1:38847-60119 GCA_905231905.1 Symbiodinium pilosum | reverse complement strand
TCCCGGCAACATGGCTTCTTGCGCCGATTGATTTCCTACACAGCAACTGAAAACCGCAAAGCTGCTGAGTCCCGGCAGCCTAGCTTGGACTAACCTTGTTGCGCTCGTTGGTCTCGTGCCAGCCGCTGAAAATCCTCAAGGTTTAGGGTTTAGGCTTTCGCGATTTGTCCGCCTCTGGGTCGGCGGACTGAGCCGGAGGCTCTTAAGTATGGGGTATCTGGGGATCTTATTATAATATACCCAAAGCCATATTCTATCTACTTAAGGGGGACCATAATTCGATATCAGGAATGTGTATACAGCAGAGTCTTAATCTTTACTATTTGCGTACTTAGACCCTTGATGAAGCAACTTAGGGAAATGGTTCCATGAGATTTGGCGTCAGACTCGCAGGCCGGCTTCTTGGGTGCCATTACGCTGACGTTTTCATTACCCCTAAGTAATGAACCTTAACTAAGGCGGGAACTTAGGGGGTTGTACAGAGCCGGATAGTCGGGGAACCCATGGTTTTTTTTGCAGAAGTCTCTAAAATGGCCTGAGCCTCTAAGCAGCGGGTCTATGTAAAGACTTGCGAGGCCTGAAACGCTCGACCCTGAACCATAAAGGGAAACCTGAGACAATAGGATAGGCTGTCTGTCCGCTTAATCCTCTTGTCTTGAAATACTATACCCTACACCCTACAACCCTGAAGCCTTAAACCCTATAATTCTCAAACCCTAAACCGCGTGAATTCTTGAAACTCGGCTGCCTCCTCAGGCGTCAGGTCCGACAAGTCGTCGTGCCCCACGAGCGCTCGCACCTGTCATACAAAGGAGGCTTAAAAAAGGTTTAGGGTGTAGGGTTTTCAGGTAGGTAGTTACCAGGTGGGTACCCTTACATGAGCTCTACTCTAAACTCCTAGTATCGCCCTTAATAACCCCTACAGCAGTCCCCTATACAACCCCATTAAGGAGCTTAGACTACAGCTCACATGAGGCTTGTATGGGGAGCCCAGGAGTATGTCAGGGCTATGTGAGGCCTTTATAGGGGGAACTACCCACCTGGAACTTCCTTAGATCCAAGGGGACAACCCTCCTCTACCTTAACACGGAAGCTTACATAACCGCCTTCTAAAAAACTTTTACCCTAAACCCTAAACCCTAAACCGTAAAACCTAAACCCTTTAAACCCTAAACCCTTTAAAACGGAGGTGGTCTTTGTAGGGACCCATATGGCCTTCCATGTTAGCTTTAAAGCCAGGACTCCCGGTCCCGGGAAGAAATAGGGTTTAGGGTTTAGGCCCCAAACCCTAGAGACAGGTAACCACTTCCCGTGAATTTTAAGACCCTCAAGCCCGGTAAAATTAAGCATTCGCCGTACATTAAATCAGTCTCATGTACCAACGCAGGAATATTCAATGCTAGGATGATTTTTTTTCCCCATTCAGGGGGGGAAGACGATCCTAAACCCTAATAAGCCCTAACCGAGTCCTAGGAAACCGTGGGGAACTCTAAACCCTAAACCCTAAACCCTCCTCTTCTGCGACACCTTTGTTGCCAGTACAAGGTAGGCTCTTCGGCTTCAGGGCTCAGAAGATACCCAAAGCCCTACCTAGGTTTTAGGGCTTTTGGTTTAGGGTTTAGGGCTTTTGGTTTAGGGTTTAGGGCTTTTGGTTTAGGGTTTAAGGCTTTTGGTTTAGGGTTTTAGTACACATATGATATTGGCTCATTATCTCGGGGTTCAAGGATGGCGTTTTAAACGTCTGGGGAGGCTAGATAAATCCTCTATACATCCCTTCCCCTTTTCCAAATTAACATGGAAGACAAACGTGCTCCCCCCATACCCAGATTACTGTCCTTTTGAATCCCCTAAAGCCTAAACCCCGAATCCGAAACCCTGTTTGTGCCTTGGACTGTACAGCGCCCCAAAAGTCTAACTCCTGGGATGCATCTGTGGCTGGGTGACCCGCTTAGCTTCCAGGGCTCTCAGTTGAGGGTTCAGGCCGTGGTGTTTTGAACTTCAATAGGGCTTGTTGGGTTTAGGATGGTTTAGGGCTTAAAACCTAAACCACAAAACCCTAACCCTAAGCCTTAAAACCCTAAACCCTAAAACCCTAAATCCTAAATCCCCTCATTGAAGGGTTCAGATTTGAGGGATCCCACCCAAAGCAACGCAGAAGCACAGCTACACTCTTCGAAAACTGGGCGATCTTCTTTGTAGGGACCCTTTTGATCTTTGATGCCATTTTGGGTCAGGGCAGGGTTTCAGAGGATCTTAAGTCTTAAGTCTTAGTTTACACCGATTGCACTTAGCAACCATCCAAAAGGTTCCCGTTTAGATACCTATAATAGGAATTTCGAGGAACCCTACTCTATCTGAAGGGGGACTATAGACCCTGATTTGAACTTCATCCGGGTGTGCCCGGCTTCAAGATTTATCAAAACCCTACTTGGAGGATCTGGGGGACTTAGTAGGTATACTTATAAGCCCTATAGACCACATGATTACACCATTTTTTTTTATCTTGCTTACTTTGTCCCCCTGACCCTTCAAGTAGACCCTTCCTTCATGAGTTGGCTGCATCAGTTCCAGCGAAGCAAGAAGCTCATTTCCCGAAACTCTAAACCCTAGGCACTTCTAAGCAGGGAAGGTGGGTGGGATTCAGATTTGCTTGCCTGCTGTGGAGGTCAAGCGCGCCAGCGGCGTGAAAGGTCAGCAACACTTGCTAAGATGACTTGCCGGCTTTTGAAACAGGGATTTTAAGGTTTAGCATTGAGGGGACAATGGATCCATGCAACAATCCCTTTATGATGCCTTCTGCATTGATATGGGTCTTTCCAAGGTTAGGAGGTCCTGTTGAGCCCCTTAACAAGGATTGCAGCATTTGGGGGTCTAAGCGGGGTCCCCTTTATCTAACACACAAACCTCCCCATATTCACTCCCTTCGCTCTCCCCTTAGCACGAGTAAGGAAGGACAAAAACATGGGAACACACATGCCCCTTCCAGCCTTTGGTGTACAAATGAGCCATTGTCTAAAGTCCTAGTGTCCCCCCTAACTATCCGTATAATACTCCCCCATATAATGTTCTGTGTAACGCCGCTTCAAGGAATTAAAACCTTAACCCTAAGCCCTAATCCCTAAACCTTAATTCCTAAACCCTACTCCCTAAACCTCAATCCTTAAAACCTATATAATCCCCCCCTTCAAGGAGTTAAGACTATAGCTCATAATATCTGAGGAATTTGAACCTTTGGGGTTTGTTGGAAGCGCCTGTCCCGTCTTCTCCTTAAACCACAGATGATCCACGTGGTTTAGGGTTTAGGGTTCCCGCAAATTGGACGGCTGAATATGTACACTCAGCAATATTCCTCAAGAATCCTGGAAACACTCGCCAAACGCGTATAATAAACCCTAGCTCATGTCCCTCCAAGGATCATGCATGCCAATCTGAAACGCAGACAGCACTTTCAGGAACAGCACTTCAGTGCTGACCTGGCAGCAAGTTCTCTGGCGGTTGAGGGTTTAGGGTTTACGTTTGGTTTTTGCATTAGATTTCCAGTTTCGTGTCCATTCAAGTCATCTTTCTTGCGGCCCTAAACTCAAATCCCTAAACCCTAACCCATACACCCTATATACATATATAAATACATATACATATACATACACATATTTTCACATCTCCGTAACCAGGACAGTGGTGGGGCCATGTGCCCCTCAACCCCCAAATCCTTGACCATATACTTAGCCCACCTTACCCTAGGAAGAAAAAAGATCCGTCTCACACAAATGAGGAAACCTATACCCCAAGAAGTATAAAAATAAGGATCGCTACACCCTATAGATCCTTACAATATCCCTACAACATCCCTATATCACCCCTATATCCCCGTTTAAAGGATCCCCTAAAATTGATCCAGCACATGAGCCATAGTCTAAACTCCTACTATCCCCCTTATATAACCCCCCCATATAACCCCCCTTTAAGGAGTTGAGACTATAGCGCACATAAGAATCTAAACCTCCAACAAGTGCCTTGAGACGATGGGATGCTACAAGTACAGGGTTTGGGGTTCAGGGTTCAGGGTGTAGGGTTTAGGGTTTAGGGTTTGGGTTTAGGGTTTGGGGTTTAGGGTTCAGGGTGTACGGTTTGGGGTTTAGGGTTTAGGGTTTCAGGTTTAGGGTTTGGGGTTCAGGGCTTAGGGAGCCCAGACTTCTACACTGCCACATCCCACACTCTTAAGGTCCCAACATTCAAAATGCTGCTCATTCCCCCAGCTCAGCATCCCCTGTTATCAAATTCTTCCCCATTATGGAGTTGTAGTCTAAGAAGGAAGAACTTAATCTAGACACCGCAAGCAGACCGCCTCCGAATCCTCAGAAGGAGGCAATCTTGTGAGGAGCTCCTCCATCGTAAGCTGGCCACCTGGGCTTCGTGAAGTGAAGGTGTGAATACCTCTTCGACATCTTCTGATAAGCGACATGGACGGGACCTCAACTTTGATAAGCTGATAAGCGTCCATGTCCTTCTCTCCAAGAAACATGTGGGAGTGCCAACCGACACCAAACTAACATGGAAGTGCATCCTTGTAAGAAGGATGCCGTTCCTTGTAGGGCACTTTTTCAGGTGCCATGTTAAGTTGGGGGAAGGTAAACTCCCAACCCGAAAACCTTAACCCCAACCCCTAAACCCCTACATCCTACGCCTTAATCTTTAAATCGCTAACACTTAACCCCCAGACTTGAACCCTGGAAGTCTATAGCTTTAGCACGCGGCTTTCGAGGCTCCCAAGGAAGAGGTCATGGAGATCTTCCAAGGTCAGCACATCGCCGTCCTGCACCCCCGCCTCCTGAGCTAGGGTTTAAAGTTTGCGGTGCAGGGGTTTTGGACTTAGTATACGGTGGGTTTGGATTTAGACTTCGCGAATGTGGGCTCAGGGAAATCTTGAGCGACTGAAAGATCAGGCGCGTACTGTTTCAGGTTTAGGGTTCTTATGCTTTTGCGGGTGGGGCTTGAAGGCAACTAGGACGAAGTACCGATCCTGTAACACAACCCCCCAGGCAACAAACCCAACCCCTGAAAGCTTGAACCAAATTCTTAACTCCTCATTTCTCAAACCTATGCCCTGCCACTTGATGTCTTAGTGCCCAAATGCCCAAATAGTAGGTATTGGGGCCCCGACATACATGCCTAACGCTAGTATTTAATCTTATGCCCTAAAGGCTAGGGCCCTCGATCCACTACCTCAAACCCCAAAGATCAAAACTCTGACTACTCTGACCCCTGAACTCTCGATCCCCGAAACCCTAAACCCCGAAACAAAAAAATCGAATCCCCACATCCTAAACTTTTGAAGGCCCTAGAGCCCGCCCTTATTGCAGCCGACCGTCTGCCAGGGGCTTCGCGTCTCCTTCGGCGGCGAGAACGCGCGTTGGAAAGCCGAAACGAATTCGCCTCTAAAGGAGATCTGAGAACTATTCAGACCTGGGACAATTGCGGGTTGAATACGGCCCGAATCCCTAAAGCCTACACCGTAAACCTTGAACCGCTATTGGGAGTATGGCTAGGTCAGAAACTTTCATTTCTTCAGCGTTGCGCGTGCAGGGCTTCTGGCTGCGCACTCTTCCCGATCTATATTTCAGCGTGGGGCCTAGCCATGCCTCACCAGGCTTCAACCCTAAACCCTAAACCCGCAACACAAACAGACAGAAAAAAACATATATACTCTTTTTGGACCTCAAATCCGCGGACGTCCAACTTCCCATGCGCGACGCTCGGGATACAAGCCCTTTGGCCCAGCCTTTCGACAAGGGTGTGACGAACACAGCTGCTTACGGTTTCCGCCGCATAGGGCCAAACAAAACCTACAACCGAGTTTACTTCGCAGAGAGCTGCCAAGCAGGTAAAGTGGCCAAAGTTCTGCTGAAAAAAGAGCATACTCCAGCGCCCCGAGATCCCAAAGTAGGAGCCACTGTAATGCTAGCAAAACAACGCTGGAAATGGAAGTGCACGTGGTCGAGGAAGGCTAGAACCTGAGATAATTGAGCAGAATGTCAGCGCAGCGGACCTCGACTACGAGCAGGCCATACAGTGACGCGTCACTCGGCGTAAGATTATCATTCACGAGGATGAAAACTCTGCAGGAAAACAAGCATTCCCATTCGTGCATCGCAAGACGTGTTAGACACAACCAAAGAAAACCGAAAGGTGCCAGTCAGGGGTATAAGCGTCTGCCACGATGACAGAGCTCCCAGCTCTCGCGGTGCGCGGCGACTAACACCGGAACCCTCGCACCACCCAGCACTATGAAAACCTGCACCGAAGTCTGTGCAAAGCTGGGCACACATCGAGGAAATTGATGCAGGTCCGAAATGCCATTGCGCCACTGCTTTAGGCAGTGTAGCTACCATCAGCAGCACATTAGCCCATCGTCCCGCTCTACTCTCCTGCGAGGATATGGGCGGAGCGGTAGCAGCCTAGGCCACACGAAGTACCAAGCCCAAGCTTGTGAGACTTCCATGGCGAAGAACAGCGACCACCAAAGGGGCTGAAACCTTTCCACTGAATGGGCATGGCGAGTTATCTTCAAGCGTCCGTTGCCGTGCAGCGAGTGCCCAGCTAGTAGGACCGTCCCAGCAATGGCGCTTGGGTGATTTGGTGGTCAGAGAGATAGAGAGAAGGAGCGGGAGAGGGAGGGCGAGATACTTCCAAGGCCCCAACTAGAATAGAGGAGGTCGATCATTGATACGAGAATAACCACAGGCTCGGGCTACCTGTATGGGACGCGCTTGACATCTCAAAGAGGGATCCGATGGAACCCTATACCCCATACCGCTAAACTCTCAACCCACCCTAATCCGTACCAAGCCTAAGCCCATAAGCCCTAAACCATGTGAACCCTCAACGCAAGCAGCTTTACGCCCCTGTGATTTCAACACCCGAATCCGGTAGCCAAGTTGCTGATGGACAGGCGGAACGCCTGTGAGACTTCGGACTTGGGCTTGAAAATCGGCAACCTAAGCGAGCTTCGGGCTTAAGATTTGACAGCAGTACTGTAGAAAGATACATCACAATTATAGAGGTATATCGGGCTGTATAGGGGTATACATGGACATAGGGGCATAAAGAGGTTGGCTTTTTAAGGTTAGGTTAGGGAGCTTTTCAAAACCCAAGGTTCGGTTCATGAGCCCCTAGTATGGGCATCCTTACCAGATAAACCCCCAAAGAGCCACTGGAGTGTCTCGAACACACACGGCTTATGGTTCAGGGTTTAGGGCTTGTGGCGTAGGCTTTGTTTTGGCTTCAGGGTTTGGGGTCTGCCAGAGGGTCTAAGTACCCCATAGTTGGGACCTCGGGATTTTGGCAGCAAGAACGGTAGCATGGGTACATAATACACAAGGGCCACAGAGGGGAACGCTCCAAGGGTACGACCTTGTTTGTTCTTTTCAACGTCGAGGCCTTCTGCCAATCAGGGTGTCCAATTTTTGGGGAAATATACGACTACTGGAAAGTAGTATCCCTACGTTCCTAACCCTTTTCACAAAACTGACCTAATGCTGCAACACTCGATTTAAAGGTAGTGGGAGGGGGGGCACCCTCATACTGAGGACCTCGCAAGCCAGTCCTGGAGGTCGAGGCAATCTCGCTGAACCTGAACCTTGAACCCGAAACCTTTCCTGCAATCTCCGTAGGGCCCCCATATATCCGGGGAATCCTTCAGGCTCCTCTATTTCATGTAGGTTGCCCAAAGCTCTGTGTGTTCATCAGGTTTCCCTGTGCCTTCTTGAGCCCTAAACCTTCTGCTTCAAACCCCGAAGGCTTCTGGGTTCCTCTTTGCTTTCCCACGCGCTTGTTCCCTACCAAAGTCGCATAACCCTAAGCGACAAACTTCCCCACAGCTGCTGCCTATCTGGAAGGCAAAGACCTTCCGCTTTAGATGTCTGCTATGTGGTGGCCGGATTAGTAAATAGGTTCGTAATAGAGCGAACTTTGGGCTGAACGGATTAATAATAATGGGTACGGAATAGAGCAAACTCTTGGTCTGAACATATTAACACAACACAGCAACGGAATAAATCCATGCTGTTCTGGAAGCCCCTAGGAAGGAGAAAAAAAGAAGCAGAGATACTCTTCTTTTCCTGGGTTCAAGGTTTAGCGTTTAGAGTTCCGGGTTTAGGTAAGGTCTATAGGGCTGAGGGTTTATGAGTTCCAGGAGGGGAGGGGGGGGTTTAATGATCCGATGCCCCCCCCCTTTAATAAGCGCAGGCATGGTAAGATAAGGTGAAGCTGAATGTTTGTTTAGGGTTTAAGGGTTTAGAGTTTAAGTATTTAGGGTTTAAGGATTTAGGGTTTAAGGATTTAGGGTTTAAGGATTGAGGGTTTAGGGGTCAAAGAAAAACCCTGGACGTGGACCTTGCCATCAACTGGCTGCCAAGCGTCACTGATCGCAGAGGGGACCTTCCGTTTTTCTCCCCGAAGTAACATGACCGAGGGTTTAGGGTTAAGGGTTGGCCCTACGAAGAAAGCCTAGATCCTGAACTCTAAAATTACTGTCCTCTTCAATGGGGGGAGTATTTGGCATTCATCTGACCCCAAAGCTTCAACCACACGCATCTTACAGGTGCTTTAGGGTTCAGGGTTTGGGGCTTAGGGCTTATCCTTCTAGGTGCTTAAAGGGGGCGACGTAACCTGTAGATTCATCCCTATATGCAAACCCTAAAAAATTACCTATATTCACTTTCCACCTCGCCCTTGCGCATCAACAACCCATACATCTTGATGCTGAGAAGCCCTAAACCCTAGGTTTGGGATGTAGGGTGTAGGGCCCAAGCTGCATGTAGCTCAGAAACCCCACATGATGCTACATCGCCCGCCCGCCAGGTGCTTCAGGGTTCAGGGTTTATCCTTCAGGGTGCTTAAACCCAAAGGGTCCATGTAGGTATATGGTATATACTTAGGGCCCAAAGGGGTTCCCATATACCTACTTTAAGGCTCAAGTATATCCCATATACCTACATGGACCCTTTGGGAAAGGGATCGGATCTCGGCCGCCTTCATCTCGCGCGACCCGCCCAACGGAAGCCGTAAACGAATCCGCAGTTCGCCAGTCGCAGCCGATCGTTCCTGGATTTTGGTTCTAGGTTTTAAGGACCAGGAGCTTTGGAAGGTTTAGGATTGAAGCCTTAGGGCTTAGGATTTCAGATTTAGGATTTGTTCTGCGGGGTTTGCCGGTTCTTCTCCAGGGTCCTTAAGCGGGAGGTTGGGCTTTCGTGGTGGAGGAGTTCGGTGGTTTCGGCTGTAGGGAACAAGGCTTCAGGCTTTGAAGGTTGAGGGGTGACAAGCGAAAGTATGCTCTAGGAAATTCCCTAAACCCTAAAGTCCCCCTTGAGTAGATAGAATATGGGGTTTCTGGGGATTGTATTACAATATACCCGAATCCATACTTTACCTACTTAAGGGGGGACTGTAAACCCTAAAACCCTAATCCCTAAAACCCTAAATAAGGGGGCACCATGTAAGATCTTTTAGGACCTTAGGGAGCCTTAGGGAGGCCTTAGGGAGGTTTTAATAAGGCGTAATTATAGGTCCCCCATGTAATAAGGGGCCCCCTTAAGCATCCCATGACTAAACCCTATACCCGAAACCGCAGCTCCCTAGTCCCGCAGACTTCACCTGTTTGGGGGATCGTTCCCCACAATGCCCTTGCGTCTTCTTCCAACTTCAGGGCACGGATGTAAATATGTAGCAGCATGAAGGGCTATGGTTTAGGGTTTAGTGTTTAGGGCTTTGGGGTACAAATCTTAAGGCCCGAGATTCCTTCTATAACTATGGTATAGGGTACCTCGACTAGACTATAAAAGAAATGTCCATTGTTTATTGGTAACTATTTACGCCCGTGTATTCAATGGCCCTAAACCCTAAACCCTAAATCCCTACCCTAAATCCTAAACCAGTCCCTTGCGCTCCTCACTAGGAACCCAAATATCTATAAACCCTAAACCGGAAACCCTTCCTAAACAAATACTTTGGGGCCGTACAGTGACCACTCTTCACTTCACTTCAGTCCATTACACTTCCAGATACCCCACTCTAAGGTTGGGCTTCAAGCAGGCTTAGAACCCACAACCCTAAATCCAAAACCTTGGATCCTGAAACCTAAGCCTAAACGAGGAGGATCTTTCGTAGAAAGGTGGGATACTAATACGAGGGTGCTCACAAGCTCACAATGGCGCGCTCGATATCATCCGCCCCCAGCAACAGCTTCCTTATCAAAAGAACCCACCGCAGCCCTACATCCGACACCCTGAACGCTAGCCTTAATCCCGAATTCCTCTACCCTAAGCCCTGACCTCACCCCCCGTCAAGACCAGTTTCGGGAGGCTTGAAGACCTCTGAGCTCGCAGCTGAGGGTGCCTGGCTAAAATGAAACCACAGCTTTCAACAATCCCTTGATTAAGGGATATTTGGGTTTAAGGTTTGGGGTGAACTCCCAAGACTCGTTGATAAAGGAGTATGCCCTAAATCAAAAGATCCTACTAGTGATTGAAGGTATATTCTTAATCTGGGTTGATGTACTGCAAGGGAACTTAAATCAAGATACTAAGGAACACCTATTACTTACTACCATATTATGGTAATAGTTTAACTTCATTTAGGCTCCTTCACAGCAACCCAATCATTCAGGGTTTGCGGAAACTCAGGGAAGAGACCGAGCTTCGAAAGCTAACGGTGCGCAATGTTGAGTTTAGACTGAGGGTAGAGTTTAGTTGGATGATCTTTGGACAATGTGATCAAAATTTCCTATATGCATACAGTTGTGCAAAAGCAGAGGAAGAGCTCACGGGCTTGTTTAGAGACGGACAAGATCTCTGACGGTTTTTCGATAGCCATGGGGACTCTCAGCATAGGTCAGGGATTTATAATAAGGTTGCAGCAGGACCACCAGCGATTATACGCGGATTTAAGGATTAGGGTTTAGGGTCCGCCTTGCATGCCTTGAACTCTACCTAGTATCCCCCATAATCCCTATGATAAGGCCCATAACCCCTGTTACTAAGTAGACTTACTAGTAGACTTACTCAGTCAAGAGATCGTCCAAGTTGGGTTTAGGGTTTAAGGCGAATGAGGGAATGAGGTTGAGCGAGCTGGGAGAAGGTGGGAAGGTGTAATATCGCTGCTGCCATGAAGACATGCCCCAGGCAAGGTGTGTGTAGCCTTTTTTGGGGGGTGGTTGAGCCCAGCGAGATTACTTCTTCATCTAAAATACGATACATAAAAGGAGGATATAACCTTACCCTGCATAAGATACCCATAGTTTCCCCAAATAAAATACTACTGATGTGCTCTTTCGAAACTTTCAGCCTAGATTGAAGAAGTGCTTTTGCATCCGTGCATGCAAGCAGTCCATTTTCACCGGTTCCCCCTAATATTAGATGAGGTCCTCCCCCCATACTATTAAACAATCCGTGCACCGAATAATCCCAAATATCAGAGAAAATTTCTAATGGAAGAATTGGATAGGGATGCCTGGCCTCTAAAATTAAAAGCCCGTTGGAAACTCCTCTTTAGTCTAATGAAATGAAAGGAAATCTGATTAGGGGCCAAACAAGATCTAGTTAAAACCAATCGAAATCTATAATTAAGGCCCGGGTTTAAAAAGCAAGCCTATTTGAGATCTGATGAAACCTAAGTAAAACAATTGAAACTGATCTAATAGAAAACGATTTCAAATCAGATAAAGATCCCTAAACAAATTAAGTTCCTACTAACACAGAATGACATGTAGTGAAAGTCTGTTCACAAAAATGAAAACTAGTTGAAATCAATTGAAATCTAATCAAAACCTCATGACAACCAATTGCTAGCTAATTAGACTCTACTGAGAAACAATGAAAACCGAACTTAAACACAGTTAAGACCGCCATTAAGTTTCATATAACTTCATGATAACCCCCAATGACCTCAGTCCCCCCTGGTTCATGATTAGGTGGCTCTGGTAAATGTAGTCTTTCCTGTTTCAAAATGCTGTTCAGATGTTTACGGCCCTTAGATTTTCTATCTATGCTTGGGTTTAGTACTGGGGGGGCGGATGGGGGGTGATCACAAAAGGAAAAACGGAACGGAACTCCTCCTTAAACTCTTTTCTAGGGTGGAGCGTTTGTACCTGACGTGTCTTCCTTTGGTAGGTGCCTACCTACTAGAGTCCTGACAAACTGTTATTCCCAAATCCTAATGCCTAAGCTCGAAGCCTAATGCCCCAAATCGTAATCCCATAAACCCTACACCCCAAACCCTAATCAATCCGCGCCGAAAATCCATTAGGCCTCAGCCCTTGATCCTCGACACCTTGTTCATGCTGAGTTACAAGGTGGGGCCCCCAAGTTATAGCTTGAGTTATAAGTAGCTTATGATGGGGACGTCTATACTTACAAGTCATACATATATGATGATTTACAAGTCATATATATATATATACTGATGGGGAAGTCTATACTTATGAGTCCTGTATAGATATATAGATGTATACAGAATATATATATATAATGATGAGGACGTCTATATTTATAAGTCCTATATGTATACGTATATATGTAAATCTTGGTCGGGTGTACATAAGTATAACCATGTATCTAGGCCGTGCGCCGCTCTGTAGGAATGGAGCAATGGATCTCTGTGACCAGGTTTAGGGTTTAGGGTTTAGGATTAGGGTTTAGGACCAGGATTCGGGTTATGGAAGTCATACGCGCCAGGCCGCCACATAGCACCGTACACCCGAAACAAGCACTACCCTAAACCGAAAACCCTGAACCCTGAAACCTAAACCCTGAACACTATACCGCGGGCCGAAGAGTCCCGCAGCCTTGAATTTCCAGGCCCCCTACTAAAGATGCAAGTACCTAAACAGTAAATACCTAGGCCCGAGACAAATCAATGATCACCTCAAGCCTGAGCTCTACACCCTGAACCCTAAACTTTACATCCAAAACCGCAAACCAGGCGCTTGGACTCCCCGAACCCCAAATGCGAAGCCCTAAATCCTAACTCTCAAATCTAATGGCTCGACCAGGGGCTTAGGTTTAGAGTGGAGATGGGTAGAGCGAACTTTGCACCACCTACAGTAGGACTCCCATAATACAGTAACCCGGAGTGACAACGCTATGCAAAGTAGCGCAAAATCCTTCATCCACCCCACACTCTGAATCCTAAACCCCAAATCCTATGAGCCCTCTAAAACCTAGTCGGAAGCTGCAAACCCTAGATCCCAAACCCCTAAACCCTAAACACCAGATCCCAACCCCCTAAACCCTAAACCCTAGATCCCAAACCCCTACGCCCTAAACCCTAAGCCCTAGATCCCAAACCCCTAAAACCTAAACCCTAGATCCCAAACCCCTAAACCCTAAACCCCTGGGTGGGCCTTGCCGCGTAGGCAGGCTTGATAGGCCGCCTCTGCCTGAATCTCGCGCACGACGTTCTCGTCGAAGACCGTCTTTTTTGAAGACACCCTCACCTACCCAAAGGGTCCATGTACACATTAATTATTTACTTGGGTTTTGGGTAATAAGAATTCTAGTATTGGTTTTGGGTATAAGTATATGATTATTAGGTACTTGGACCCTTGCCTGACGGTTCAGCTACAAATCCCTATCATGGGGTATAGGGTTTAGGGTTTTACGCTTCAGGGTTAAAGATGATTTTTACGGGCCATACTGCTGACTTTTACAGGAGATTTATAAGGTTTAGGGGTTACGCCTGGCTGTTGAGATTGGATTGGGGTTTAAGTTTTAGGGAAAACAGTCCTAGGTTTCAGGATATATATATATATACATACACATTACTCCAAAAACAAGTGGAAAAGAGCATTGGAAAATGGGATGGAAGGAGGGTTAAGAAGGATTAGGGTTTCGGAAACGTAAGGGTCTCCATACCAAGGGTTATAGGTGTCTAAATTGGCATTGGACCCTGCTTCTGGAAACCCTCAGATTGGATTGGATCAAGATGTGGGGGGTTGGGACCTAGGGCTTACGTTTCAAGGTTTCAGGCACAGGCTTCCCTAAACTGCAAACCGTTTTGGATTTCAGGCGTAGGCGCTTTGATTTGCCGTGGGGCTTTGGGGACACCAAAGCCAAGAAGTCCTTGACTGCCCAAAAATTAAGGGATTTACCGATTGGGGTTTGGGGTACTATAAGAGTAGTAGTAACAAGAGGCATAGATGAAGATATGCCCGAAGGCTCCCATATAGTTGATATTGGATTTGTTTTCGTCCTTTGGCAAAGGAATCGGCTGACTACATATGGGCCGTGGGTTACACCTTGGGAGATGCCATCTTTTGTGTTCCCTGAGCGGGTGTTAGAATTTCGGCCGCTGGGTTCCAGATTTCTCCAGGATCTTAGGGAATAACTGGACTTATTGTGTCTGGAGTCTGTTGCATAGATAACCTTTTAGACTTGGTGTGTAGGGTCTGGCGGTCTATGTAGAGTGTCGGGGTTGGAGCTTAGAGCGTGTGAATGTGGAATCCAAAAGTTGGGGTCTAGAGTCTGCGTGAGGACCATAAGGTAGAGGTTGTCTGAACATGTACTAATGTTTGCCCAATAGGTGGAATTGTGAGCTTTCTGAGGCCCAGTAAGCCCCCAACCCTTAACCCAAAGTCCTAAAGCCTCTCTAACCCTAAAGTCTAAACCGTAAACCCTAAAGCCCAAAGCCTAAACCCTAAAGCCCAAACATTAAAGCCTGAGTCCCTAAACCCTAAGCCCTAGTCCCTAATCCCTAATCTCTAAGCCCCTAATCCCTAAACCCCTACTCCCTACACCCTAAACCCTACTCCCTAAAGCCTAAACCCTAATTAAACCCTAATCCCTAAACCCTAAGTCCAGCTTCACCTTCTCCAACACCCTCTCCAAGCTGGTAGTGGCAGCCAGAAGCACAGGCAGAACTTTGGCAGAGCAGGCTGCCTAAGGGTCCAGGGACTCAATTAATAGGGTTTAAGGTTTAGGATTTAGGGTTTAGGGTTTAGGGATGAGGGTTTACGGTTTAGGGGTTAAGGGTCCAAGGACCCAAATAATAGGGTTGTTGAGCCCAAATACCATTCATGTTATGGTATTTGGGCCCTAAAGCCCTATTATTTAGGTCCTTGGACCCTTAGAAGCTGCCTTCTGCACGTTCTCCTGCATGTTTCGCTCCTCCTCCCTGGCCAGCCACTCAGGGGGACGGATCACGACTCGCGTGAGCAACAGCTACGCAGTAGCTGGCTGCGGGGTGGCAACCAGGCCTCATAGTCAGCCCTAAATATTGTGTGGGACATCGGGTTTAGGGGTTAGGGCCATAACTCCAGGCTAAGCCCTAAACTCCAGCCATATATGCACATACAGCGTAAGCTTTCGCAAGTGGAGGCGCTGAACTTACCACCAACAGCCTACCCAGGCCAGTCCCAGCAACACAGCAGCAGCTGCGAATGAAATACCTAGACCTGAACCGCAAACTCAAAATCCCTGGCCCTTGTCCCGTAACTTAGGGGGCCAATTCATAGACGCCATCCGTCCTATCACAAACCTCCCCTAAACTCGAAACCCTCAACCCCAAACCCTCGTACAGCTATCCATTCCCGTCATTACCAAACCTTGATTCCATAACGTACTGCACAAGAGGGTGTACAGTCTACCCCCAGCTCCTGAGCCAAGACATCAATCCACAAACCTCCACGCCCCTCACACATAAACCCTAAATCCTAAATCCCGAAATCCTAAACCCTAAATCCTACATCCTAAACCCTAAATCCCTAAGCCCCACACCCTAAGCCCTAAATCTTACATCCCAAACCCCTAACCCCTAAGCCCTAAACCCTAAGCCCCTCAACCCTGTAAACTCTGCCTTTTCAGGGCTGGAGCTCGGAGGGCTGACGGACAGGGCTTGAACAGCCTGCTCCTGGATCTTCAGGGTTTACTGGATCTTCAGGGTTTAAGGTTAAGGGTTCAGGAAGTTGCAGAATTGTGGGGTTTAGGGTTTAGGGGTTTAGGGATTCTGGGTTTAAGGATTTAGGGCTTGGAGTCTAGGATTTAAGGTTTAGGGCTTTAGGGTGTTGGGATTTAGGGCTTAGGGTTAGGATTTAAGGTTTTCGGGTTTAGGGAATGAAGGCTCAGAGTTTAGGATTCAGGGTTTTAGGGTGTGGGAACTTTGGGCTTTGGGCTTAGGTTTTAAGGTTTTTCAGTTTACGGCTTTTCGGCTTAGGGTTTCGGGTTTTGGGTTTCCCATAG
The DNA here is from genome assembly GCA_905231905.1 of Symbiodinium pilosum. NCBI lineage: Eukaryota > Dinophyceae > Suessiales > Symbiodiniaceae > Symbiodinium > Symbiodinium pilosum. The sequence continues at coordinate 43,890 of CAJNIZ010033581.1, read as the reverse complement.
CTGAAGAACCTAACTCGGGCCCCCAAAGCTTAGGAGGGGCAGGGCCCAAAATCCCGTCCCTAAACCCTATACCCTAACCCTAAGGGTCCAAGTACCTAATAATCATATACTTACCCACAACGAATACTATAATTACTATTACCCAATACCCAAGTTCCTAATCATGGGGTACATGGACCCTAAACCCTAAACCCTATATATCCTTATATACCCCCTTTTAAAGGGACCTAATTATTGGGTACATGGCCCCTAAACGCTAAACCCTAAATTCTATATATCCCTATATACCCCGTTTTAAAGGGACCTAATTATTGGGTACATGGACCCTTTTGGGTAAGTTCTAAACCCTAGTCTCTACGGTATCAGCCCGGAGCTACCCTAAGCCCTGAACTCTCAGACCTAGGTAAACACTAGACGCCCAAACCTTAGGGTTTAGGGTTTAGGGCCTTACGCCAGCAGCACCTGCTTCTGTAGGGCTTTTCGGACCAACTGCAGCTTTTCGAGGTCCAGCGTGCGCAGGTTGAAGCTTTCCTTCAGACGCGCATGCTGAGGGTTCAAGTTTTTTCAGGGTTTCTTGGTAAGGGCACTACAAAAACTCATGTTCTCGTTCAACTTAATGGCAAAAGACTACAGAATATTACCTGGGGCAAACCTGATTTTCGCCCTACACCCTAAACCCTAAACCCCGAAGCCCTTTAAAGGGGCCCCTAATAGCCAGGGGGCTGCGTCTTCCGCGAAGCCCGCCAAAGCCAGAATGCGCGACGCGCCAGGTACCTTCCCCGGTGGGCCCGAGTGCTTGCGTACCAAATAATTGGAAAGCTCTCGGTTTCGGGTTTAGGGTTTGTTAGGGATAGAGTTAAGGGAATGTAGGGGCACCAAATTCATATAAGCAGCTGCTTAAGAAGCTCAAGCTAACCCTCAACCCCAGCGCAACCGCCATCACCCTACGTCCTAGCCCCTAAACGTTGGGTTCCGGGACGCTCCCTTTTGTGAATACAGCCTCCCACTACTGTGGACCCCTGAGGAATAAACCCACTCCTTTTACTGGCCTTAATCCCCAGAATCATTGTTAAGGGAGGGGGTTTCTTTGATCAGGCGCCCAGAGGAGATTGTGTTCCACACAGCCACGTGCAGATGCAAAATGTTTAGGTCTGTAGTGGACATCTGTGTTGCTAAGCTGCCCAGAAAAGGGTTTAGGGCTTAGGGCAAAAAACTGGGATCAGGGTTTAGACTTGAGGCTTGTATCTTTAATACACAGCCAAGCTCTACACCCTAAACCCTGAGCACAAGTTTGAGCCTGCCTGGACCACGGCGGCATTGATTCGGGCGTTAGATTTCCGGATCGGCCCTCTGTACCTTTTGTCAGGGGTCTAGGGTTTAGGGTCACTTCTCAACGGGCTGCGATGAGTCCCCCGCATTAAGGACTGTTCTTAAGGCTTATTAGGCCTGGTTAGCTGGCGGGTATTTCCAAACAAGATGCCTCTCGCTTCTCTCGCTCAGGATCTAGTCTTACTTGACATCGGATCTAATTACTTGACAATGGGGAGGGTCTTATGAAAAGGAAAACGCAGGGTCGCTTTCTTTTTGAAACGTCATGGCATAAGGGACTTGGGCTGTTACATTTGGGTCGACGGACAACACAGCTTTAAGCGTCACAGTTGATATGGGTTGTACTAGATGTAGGGCGCTCACTTTCGCAGTTCAAGCTCGAGCGTTCCAGGGTCTGATGGGGCGTCAGGAGTGTCGTGTTTGAGGGAAGTAACAAGCTCTGTTCTTTTAGCATCGGAGTTATGCATCAGAAAATCAGACTGAAAAGCACTGATGACACAACCCTAAAACCCTAAAACCAAAAACCCGATGGTAGTGGATATAACACCACAAGCATCGATGTCTGAATTCAGAGGCATTACCCACGAGCGTCCAAGCATCGGACTCAACAATACGTTCTTTGGGATCATGGGAACTTGGACCCTCAGCGCTTGATTAAGGGATTATAATAACATGCCCTCCACGGTAATCTACACCCTAAAGTCTCTGTCCAGGTCCCGAACACGTAAACCCTGCATCCACATCAACCACAGTCCGGTTGATGTCAGACCAAGTCACTACATTACGATAGTCGAAAGGATGGAGGTCCGAGGGTAGTGGATATTGTAGTATGCCCTGATACTCCCCCAAAGATTCTAATACTCCGTCGAATTTTCATGTACCTACTCCCCTTAGACTCACCCAGCCCCTTCAGGCATGGTCACCCTCGAACCTGAGCCTAAACCCTGGACCCAAAACCTTAAACCTAAGCGTCCAGACAAGCGGCTTAACTTCTGTCGGGTGCTCGGCGACATTGCCCACCAGCATCAGAAGCACCTTGGCTTTTATGCCTACAGGGCTGAGGGTTTAGGGTGTTGGTGTTCAAGGTTTAGTGAAGAGGACTTGTGGGGTGGGGAATATCTGGTGGGCCTGGGGGGGGTTGTCTACCTTCTCTTTAACTACGCTAGTATAAAAGCAGCGAAGTAGAGTTGACCGCGTTGCAAGTGTTTCCTCCACCAAACCTTGAACCCGCACCTTCAGCCGGACATCCGCAACCCCAAACCTTGAACTGTGAACTCTACATCTCCGCGTCTGGAAAGTGCACCCACAGGTGGGTACAAGGGTCCGGGGCTGTAAAGGTCTATATAAGCCTCTTGAAAGGTTAACCTTCCTGACAAGTACTCATCTGGAGGTTTCCTGGACTAGGGTAGAATTCCGAGGCCGGGGTCTTACACGCCTAAGGTCAAGGGCTTAGGATTTAGGCCTTTTCAGGCCTGCTTTATCTGGGTTGTCCTAATTCTGACCTCCACCTCTGCAACAAGAAATACTACACACGGAAAAAAAAGTATGCTGAAACTCGATTTGGAGCATTCATGATTAGCCGGGCGGGGCGGTTCAATTTCAGGGAGGAATGAATCCTCAGAGATCCTGGCTTGCCCACCTCCACCACCATTTCTCTATGTTTGGATCCCGTGTTAGGGCGCCTGACCCTTTCAACCTCTAAATCAACCTGTCGACCATTAATGTTGAAAATCGAAGTCGCAGTTCGCTATAGCGATCTGTAAGCTTCTGTCAATATTTCCCAGATAATTCATGGACATGAATTCCTCATTGGGCACTGTGTTGGGAACTATACTAAACTTTAAGAGGCCCCCCCCCCCCCCCACGTCCATTAAGGGTCTCCTAATAGGCCTAATATACCTAATCCCCTAAATCCTAAATCCTGAATCCTAAAGCATTCCCTAAACCCCGTCAAGGCGATGGTCTTTGTCTGTTCTCCGGGCACTAGAGGCCCAAGACTCAAAACCCAAAATCCGAAATCCTGAGTCCTAAACTCTGAGAACCATACCCTACGGCTTCATATAGGTAAGACTTATAGCGTTCAGAATTCAGAATTTTAGGGCCGAGTGTAGGTACTGTTGCATAGACTCCATAAACCCTAAGCCCTAAACCCACAGAGCCCCATGGATATGCTGTCCGGACACTGCAAGGGAGTTCTGACTCCAGATCTGGCTGATGATTTCATCGCAATCACCTGAGCTTGGAGAAATGGGGGATGCAGGTTATATAAGGATAATGGAAAAGAACATGAAAGCTAGTATAGTATAATAGGGTCTATATTGGGGCTATATAGGGGTAATGGAAAAGAAAATGGAAAGTACTATTTAGGGTCTAGGGTTTAGGGTTGGGGTTCAGGGCTTAGGGCTTGGGTTTGCAGATGTTACTACTTAGAAAGGGATTTCCGTGCTTGTTTTACTACAAGTTGTATATGGAGGCAAAAATATTTCTCTCTGGACCTGAGAAAGTAAGTGAGAAACTGGCCCAAACACATGTGAAAATAAAGGCGAGACGGCAATTATTCTACATACTGTGAGGGTGCAGCTCATAGATATTCATGGAATGTAGTGCTCTCGGGTTTCAATTTGCACCTCAGTTGGGAGACGAGAATAGGGTATAACCCTTATAGGGTGTCGAGGTGTAGGGTATATTGGTTTCGCGGTTGGGGTTTAACCATAAGTTTCACCTAGTTTAGAAACCATGTATATAACTGCACGTATAACTACCCATGAACCTTCAAGTGCCATCTCACACCCTTATGTGCCTTCGACCAAGAAACCCAAAACCATGTACCCCTGAATTCCTAGCCTGCACCCATGAAAGCTCAACAACTCCATGCCCTCAAGACACAATCCCAAAGCTCTAAACTCCAAGCCTAAGCCGTAAATCCTAAACCCCACGTCCTAAATCCTGAGCCTTACATCCTCGACCCCAAAACCTAAACCCTAAACCCAAGACCTGTGAAAGCCGGGGTCCAAGAGGCGTTGCAGCGTGTGCGCAGCTGAGCCAACTGATCCGCGGGCGGCGGGCAACTCCTTGGGTTTTCGGCGGAAGTTGAAAGTTTAGGGTGTAGGGTTTTAGGGTTTAGAGTTTTAGGGTTTAGGGTTTAGAGCTTTAGGGTGTAGGGTTTTAGAGTTTATGGTTTTAGGATTTAGGGTTCAGGGTTGGGGGGTTGGGGTTTAGGGCTAGAGCGGTTTGGGCTTTGGGGGGTGTAGGGAGTTTGGACTCAGGGGTTCCGGTGCTAATTATTTGAGAGTTCATTGGTAGTTCTAGGTGGGTGTATTTCCAGATGCATTTGGATTAAAGAAGACTCACGAATAAGCCGCTTTTACTTGCTAATGACCTCCTTCAAACCCTACACCGCTAAACCCTCAACCCTACACCCTTAATTCATTCAGGGCATTCCTGGGCGTAGAGTGCCTTGGATACAAAGCTGATGTAACAGTCCTCCTGTGTCCTTACGTATTTTCGAAAAGTTGAATCTTGGCCCTAAACCCGTAGCCCTACATCCCAACCGGAAACCTTGAAAGCCTAAATCCTAACCCTAAAGCTCGAATCCAAAACCCGAAGCCCCAAACACTAAATCTTTGAAATCCGAAACTCGTAGCCCCAAACCCTAAATCCTTGACCCTAAACCCCGCCACGAAGAAACAACATCATGTACTACCCTAAACCCTA
>CAJNIZ010033581.1:18086-38737 GCA_905231905.1 Symbiodinium pilosum | reverse complement strand
AAACCCTAAACCCTATACTCCCTAAACCCTAAACCCTAATCCCTAAACCCTACTCCCTAAACCCTACTCCCTAAACCCTACACCCTTAATTCATTCATGGCATTCCTGGGTGTAGAGTGCCTTGGACAAAGCTGATGTAACAGTCCTCCTGTGTCCTTACGTATTTTCGAAAAGTTGAATCTTGGCCCTAAACCCGTAGCCCTACATCCCAACCGGAAACCTTGAAAGCCTAAATCCTAACCCTAAAGCTTAAATCCGAAACCCGAGGCCCCAAACCCTAAATCCTTGACCCTAAGCCCCGCCACAAAGCAACAACATCATGTACTACCCTAAACCCTACACCCTAGACCCTAAACCCTAAACCCTAGACCCTAAACCCTAAACTCACTGTACCCAAGGGAAGGCTCCCAGCCACACGCGGAGCAGACGGTGGACTGCGCCGGATTGATGAGCCTCGGGCTGTTGATATATGAGCTATAGTCTAAACTCCTTAAAGGGGGTTATATAGGGGATTATATAGGGTTTAGGGTTTAGGGTCTAAACTCCTTAAAGGGGGTTATTTCGGGGATTATATAGGGCCTACTATAGGGGTTGTTAAGGGGGATACTAGAAGTTTAGACAGTGGGTCATAGAGAATCTCTTAAAGTGAAATTCAGGAGTTTTATCGGGCTGCAGAAGATTTCATAGGGCTTTGATAGGTCTCTTAAAGGAATATTGAGGAGTTTTATCGGGTTGTAGAGGACCCTACACTGTTTTCGAGCGTTTTGGGTTTCCGGAATTTCCGTGACGTGTCATGCACGCCGCAGCATAGGGGCGAGTTCTTCTGGCTCATAGAGGGAGTTGCAGTCTGAGTGAGCTCTGACTTTCAGCATGCCCTTTCAAGCCGGCCCCACCCCAATGTTTTAGGGTTTTGGGGCTTTTGGCCCATGGCTATTTCCAAACAAGCATACCTTAAGATCCCCCTCCAAAGCCCCATGCTTTGAACCCCGAAGCTATAACATCTCTGAAGTCTACACCCTGGTCCGGAAACCCTATGAGCCCTAAGGACTAAACCCAGCCGGTCCAGGCCCCAAGCTCTAAGCCCTAAACCCCGACCCTAACTACAGCTTCAAGTACCAAAACAAGATTTAATCTGTGTCCTAAACGATTTCATATATATATATATACACATACGTTGGTTTCAGATGGTAGAGGTTTTCATGTACGGTCCGCCGATTTCGAGACTCAATACACATACTCACCAACACTCGACCTGCACTCCCCAAAACCACCAGGATCAAACCTTACCTCCTCTACAATTTGAAGCCTGAGGGCTTTCCTGGTAAGCTCTGAAGCCTAAACCCCTAAACCCCTGAATCCCTAAACCCCTAAATCCCGAAACTCCTAAGCCAAACCCCAAAATCCTAAGCAGAGGTTCAGGGCTAAGGTCCCCAACTAATCTATTTATCTGATCTGCTTAGGGTCCAAGGATCCGACTACTAGGGGATGTCGGTACCCAAAAAATCAAACTGTAGTATCCTGAACCTTTCAAGTTATAGCATTTGGGACCTAGAACCCCAACACTTGGGTCCTTGGACCCGCTGTAGTATCCTGAACCATTCAAGTTCTAGTACCAAGGGTTAAGAACTCCAACATTGGGGTCCTTGGACCCATTCGGATCCCGTATACCCTAAACCCCAAACCCTATATTATAGCCTGAACCCCACGAACCCTTAATCCCTAAAGCCTATTCCGCGGAGCCGCGTGCACTGATCACAGCTCCATCCTTCGTCCATCGGGGAAGCACAAACGAGCCTTGCTCTCCGGGACTAGACTTCCCAGATGGGATTTAGGGCTTAAGGGGTTGGGGTTTTAGGGGTTCGGGGTTTTAGGGTTTGGAGTTTAAGGTTTTGGGGCTCGGAGCCTTTGGGTTTTTCAGTTTCTAGAGTTTAGGGTTTAGGGTTTGGAGATGGTAGAGTTTAAGGTTTCGGGCCTGGAGCTTGATGAGCTTTTAAAGGTTTAGTCGAGAGCTTCCGGAAGGTTCAGGGTGCAGGTTGGTTTTTTTTTGTTTGGAGTTGAGGTTGTTTAGGGTTTAGGGCTTAGGGTTGGTTCAGGACCTAGAAGCAAGGAATGCTACACCACTTGTCATATCTAATCTACCGCGCCCAGCGCTGACATCAGCTGACAAAAAACTTCCTCTGTTTAGGGTTTGGGATTTTGGCTTGCTAGTACGGCTGGCCTAGGTTGCTCTGGTTGTGTTCTTGATTCGATCATCGTAAAACCCCTCTGGCAAGATGCATCTTGTCATTCTCCCTACAGTTACACATACACCCTAAACCCTGAACCCTAAACCGTAAAACCCTAAACCCTAAACTATTACGGTTGCTAGTACTGATCCTATGAAAATCAAGCAGGCGCAAGCCGCTGCTGTGTGAGCCAACACGGCGGGTAGTGGCAGCATGTATAGCCCCCCTTAAGTAGATAGAATGTAAGGTATTTATGGTTTAGGGATTGGGTTTTAGGGTTTACGTAGGGTTAAGGGATGAGGGTTTAGGGTTTATAGGGTTAAGGGTTTATAGGGTTTTAAGGGTTAAGGGTTTCTAGGTTTTAGGGTGTAGGGATTAGGGTTTTATGGTTTAGGGTTTTATCGTCCCCCTTAAGTACATAGAATATGGGGTATATGGGGATCCTCTTATTATATACCCAAAGCCATATTCTATCTACTTAGGGGGGACTATATGTCAAGGGGCTTGTCAAACAAAAACGGGATAGGGTCAAACATCATCAGCATGCATCAAGAGGTGGGCTCAGGATTTCACAAGACGTGTTAGGATGGGGGTTTGCTTCAGCATCCTAAACTCCAAACACTAAGCCCTAAACCCTAAATCCTAAACCCTAACCCCAAACCCCGAACTCCTAAACCCTAACCCCAAGCCCCAAACCCCTAAATCCTAAACCCTAAACAGAGGACTTGGAGGGCCATTAATTACTCTGTACAAGAAGACTGTACGGGCCTGAGAAGGATTATGTAACGACCAATTTCCATAGCTAAACCCTGAACTCTAAACGAGTTTAGGGTTTAGGGTTTAAGGGTTTAGGGTTTAGGGACTCTAAAGCGCTGGAGAGACGCTTATTATCAGCTTCCATGTGGGATCTTCTGGCAAAGAGGATTTTGAGAACATGTGAGGGCACGGAACGGTAGAGCTGTCATATGGATATGCCTATCTCGGGTTTAGGGTTTAGTGCCCACCAAACACTATATGTCAGATGCAAGGTGTGTCAGATAACAACCACGTTCTGATGAACATGTCTGTCTGTAATGCTCTCCCACAGCATTCTGGGGTACTGCCTTGTGAACGTTTGTGCAGGGAGTTGGGTATTTCCTGGGCCTCTCCTTTGCTACGGTCCTCTAGATTTCTGCTTCAGACGATCAACTTTGAAAACTTGAATGTGAATGCAGCTCACATGGAGCACAAAGCGAAGCAAGCTCAAACACAATGCTCTACTGTCCTCCATACGAGGTGAGCGTCGTAAGGCAGTCATCTCCCATACGGTGACAACTAATGGATTCAGCCCCAGAATTGGGTTTGGCTGGGTGATTGCGTGTAGCTAGGGTTGTGTGCAGTTATGACAAGTGGTCATCTTCAATTGTCTTTAGATGTGCTCAGAGCTATCTCTTCTTGATGCTTGCACCTATTAGACACCCTCATCTAACTACAGAGTGATCACGTCAACCCCAAACTGTTTTAGACACCTACCCTCAACCATAAACCAGAGACCCCAACTTCTACACGCTGAACAAGAATGAATGTTACAGCTGGGCATTGTTGTTTGGGTTGCTGTTCCGGAACCTAGTTGAAGCTAGCATATTATGGGTACATCGTATATAGTGAGGCTTCTTATTTTAGTAACGTACTTCAGATTCCTTAACAGCGACCCAGCTATTGGATCTCCAGGGCTACTCGTGCTCCTGGGTTTAGGGTATATGTACGGTTTCGGGTGTGTCAGACGGTCTGGTCACAACTGCTGGTATCCGGTCTGCAGACCCTAAACCCTAAACCCGACACCTTTACATAAGTATGATGCGCTCAGACTGGAAAGTTGAGGTGTACTCTGTCAGCTTGTACTATATAGCAAAACAAATACCAATAAAGTCTCCAAGTCATTAGGTATTGATTGATAACCGCCTTCTGCAATAAAGGATCCCCAAGAGCAACCCACACAACCGGAGGCCCAAGTCCCGGACTGTAAAGTCCACGTCCAACATCCAACTCCGTAAACCATGGCCCTAAAACCCTAGAAGCCAATTCCTTAATCTGAAAAACCTAACTTGCAAGCCGCAAATCCTGAAGCCCAAACCCGAAACCCCAAGCCCTGAAGACCCCCAAGCCTAATCCCTTAACCCACGTGAGGGCAGGGGCGGACCAGCATCAGTGCGGCCGGAAGCGTGACGATGGCACCCACGATGGAAAGCACGGTCACGGCCACAACGACAGCACCAAGCTGCAGGGATCTTGTGGGCTTTGGGTTTGATGTTTGAATATACCATGTATATATCTATGTATAACTGTTGGGCTTAGGGTTTCGAGAATACATGGATACCAAGAAGGCTGCCCCTAAATACCCTGAACGTTGGGACACATGGTACCACAGACCCCATAATTGCCTCATTGTTAGGACTGTATAGTGGAAACGCTTGTATTGAACCCTCAAACTGGTATTTGGGGTCTAAAGTCCCTCTCAGGTAGATAGAATATGGCTTCGGATACATTATAATTAGATCCTCATATACCCCATATTCTATCTACTCAAGGGGGACTTTAAGGTCCCTAAACCCTAAATACTAAACCCTAAACCCGAAAACCTAAACCCTAAACCCTACACCCTAGACCCTAAACCCTAATCCCTAAACCAGAATGGGGTCTAAGGTCAGCCCCTGAATCCTGGCAGGCCTTAACAAAGATGGTGAGTGTGCAGAAGAGAAGGAAGGCGCTGCTGCCTGCGGTGGACCTGGTTTAGGGTTTAGGGTTTAGGGTTTAGGATTTAGGGCTTAGGGTTAAGGGTCTGAAAACTTTCCAAGATCTACTGGGCCCGTTTGGTTATGGATTAGAATTGGGTTTTGGGGTTTAGGGTTTAGGGGGTACCAAACTGGGATCCTAATTTCCGGTTCTGTAAAGAAGAACCCAACAACAGACCAACTTACCACTAGGAGGTTCATGGTTGGGAGGCTCTCGGCCTTGTAGGGTAGGGAAAATAATAAACCGGGCTTGGAAGTTTCCAAAGATAGCTAGTAACTATAGCTATCTATAGCTAAACCCTAAACTCTGCTCTAAACCCTGTAGCTATCCTCCTTCTAGCGCCCTTCTGGCCATGTCCATATGGAGAGCTCTGCTGCGGTCTTCAATCCTAAGTAATTACCTGGACATCAAAGGTTTAGGGTTCAGGGGTAGGTTACAAATTTTGCCTGGAAGGAGTGACCAACTGTCAAAAATGCCATTATTCTACATGCTTTCCAGGACCCCATCCGGCCCTAAGTAAACTAACAGCCCTTGAAGAACCATACCCAAGTATACCCCGAGTCGTAAGCCTCGCCTCACAAGCATACCCTGAACCCGCAACCCCTCAACCCTTAGACCCAAGTCGACCCTAAAGACCCTAAACTCAAATTTATGTAGGACCTAAAACATAGGACCTTTGACCCACTCTCACAAACCGCATAAGCCTGTCCAGCCAAATAACAGAAGCAAGCTCTTTTTTCCCGCAGACCCTGGGACTCGCGGCTTCCTCTGGAGCTTCAAAGAGATATGCGAGTTTCACAAAATTAGGGGGGGTACACTTTTTTGGACTCCCGAATATTAGGATTAGAATGCTTCAGTGCCTATATTGGGGTCCCCCCTATTTTGGGAAACTGCCATATCTCTGTCAAGCAGCCTGTTAATTACGGCGCTACTCCGCAAAAACCTTGTATTGCAGCAAATACGGCAAAACCACCTGTGGCGCGAAACTTTTGGAACCGGATGTATCAGGGGTAATATTCCTACCGTTTCTGCTGATGCTAAAAAAATCCAGCATGTTCTTCTCTTGAGGATCATCAGTCCCAATCTTGAAGCCACTTCAGGTCATGCAGGATTTTGGGTATCCACCGCATTACTTAGGCCTGTATACTCAGCCTTGCCCCAAGCCCTAAACCGTAAACCCTAAACCCCAGGCCCTAAACCCTAAACCCCTAAACCCTAAACCCTAAACCGCGTAGACCCTCATGTCTAGGCTGCCGACAAAGCTGAGCTCAGGGTTGCGCCACCGACATGTAGCACGGCCACCCTCGTTCGCGCCTGTCGCTAGGGTTTAGGGTTGATGGTTTTTGGTGCTTAGAGCTGGGATTTAGGGGATTTAGGGCTAAAGATTTTATTTCTGAGGGCGTTGGGTTTCAGGATTTAAGATTTAGGGATTAGGGCTTAAGGCCTAGAATTTAAGTGCCAAGGTTCAGGGTTTAGGGTTTAAGGCTTGGGGATTTTTAAGTTGGGGTTGTGATGCTAGGGGACTTTCGGGCGTCAGGGGTTCGCGGCTGCAGGGCGCATGGCTTTGGAAAGTAGCATCTGTCTTTCACGGGTTTTCTGTCAGGCATGTATAGGGTTCTATCGGGACAGATAAGCATTATGCAGGGTCTAAGGGTCTCAAGACCTCTCTAATGATCACGGATCAGAACGTAAAGTTTTTCCAAGAAACAAAAAAAGTCCGCTCCATTCCCATACAATTCCACCATTCAAAAACTACAGTCCATCTGCATTAAGATTTATAACCCCCCTTAAGTAGATAGAACATGGCTTTGGGTGTATTATAACAAGACCCCCATATACCCCATATTCTATCTATTTAAGGGGGACTATAATGACCTCTCGGAGGGATCAGAACTTGAATGTCTGGTACCTGCAAATCGCCTTGCTGTATCAAACTCGCCTGATGTCACTCCCTAAAATTCCAAGCACCTAATAATCATACATACCCAGAACCTGTACTAGAAGTACTATTACCCCAAACCCAAGTACCTAATTCTGGGGAGCCTAAACCCTAAACCCTATATACCGCTATAGATCCCCTTTACGGGGTACCTAATTACTTGGACCCTATTACGCCAAACCCAAATACCTAGCTATTGGGCACTTGGACCCTTAGGGACTGTTTGCTAAGCAGTTACGCACCTCTGTGGCCACTACTGTGCATGGTCTTCTTCAGGAGGGCAAGGCGTTTCGGTACACCACGGGCAGGTGTTCCTATGCCCTAAACCCTAATTAGGGTTTAGGATCCAGGGTTTAGGGTAAACCCTCCGAGTCAGCCTCATAGCCTGACTACGGGCGGTTCCGGAATGAGTGATAGTGCAATACAAGAGCATCCCTCTCGCGACCTCTTAAGCCTGAACAACGGTCTAAAAAACCACTATGAAGTTCACAAGTTAAAGATGGGAGATTATGAGCACATCCCCTATACAAGCTATTGTAGTGACTCGAATCATCTCTTCGTACATAACCCCCACATTTGCTCAGGGTTCTCAAAGGTACCTCTAATGGGAGTGAAGAAGATACGCATGGAGATGCTGACTCCCCCAAAAAAATGCCTTCTTGCGCTGCCTCAATTCTCGAAGACACAACTAACTCTGCGGCAGCTACACTGCACCTCTCGCCCACCGTATGCAAACCTGGCATACAAAGCTGAAATATGGCAGTGGGGCATCCTCACCAAGCCCATAGAACGACTAACCTCCAATTCGTATTTCGTAGGGAATGGCAAAAAGGAGTGGATCTTGTAGTAGCCCCTAATAAACCCCAAATACAAGAGGTTCTATGGTTCCTAGGGCTCCGAGTTACCTAACAAATGGGAACTGGGTTCTATACTCTACACTTACATAGCCCAGTAATCTACTATGTAGGTAACTGGGAGCCCTAGGTTTGAGGCGCTTCTTTTCCATTTGCTCAACTCAGATTCCCTACTACTCACCGGCAAGCTTGCTGCTTCAACCCTCACGCGTTGGGTCTAAGCCTCTTGGTCCCTACAACCGGGGCCTCTAAAATCTACCCCTAAGGGTCCACGGACCCAAGTAAATGGGCCTTAGGGCCCAAATACCAGTAACATTATAGCATTCGGGCCCTACAACCCTATTATTTGGGTTCTTGGACCCCCTAGGACCAAACCTAACCCCGTTCTTGCCTTTCTCAGCTGCTTGGCGTCGAGGTCCTCGGGTAGGACCTGCAGAGGCTTTGATGTGACAACCGACATTTGAAAGTGTTGTACACAGGGTTTAGGGCTTGACGTTTGGGTTTAGGGTTTAGGGCTGCCACTTGATTGCTGGGGCTTTGCGTGATTCTGGGGTCGGCACCAAGATATCATGTTGTGCTTAGCATGATGCAGCTGGAATTGCAGCGTACATGCTTCCATTAGGGAGCACACTCGCAGGCGCAAGAGCATTGATAGTACCCTTTCTTTCGACCGCAGCCTAACTGAGGTACTGTGGAAGCCTGAATTCTGAAGTCCTGCTCCGCAATCAGTTTATTTTACGTGCCCGCTCAGATTTGGTAGCCGGCTTCCGGCTTGCAAAATTGAGCATGCTACATACAGTAGCTTCTGGAAATTCCGGTACTGAATGTTTCAGGAAACTGGCATGGTAGCCTGCTCCGGAAGTGGTAGCCTGCTCCATCATTTTTATGGATCTTGAGCAGGCTACGTGGCGCGCAGGAAATAGCCGATTGCGGGCCCTAAGGGTCCAAGCGCGGCCCTAAAGCACTATCATTTGGGTCTTTGGACCCTTAGGGGGGGCGAATGAATAACGAGATAATTGCCAATGTCATCTCGAGAACTAGCTGAGGTAGCCTGGGTCCTAATTATAAAAAGGAATCCGGGACCAAGAGGCCTGTATTATTCCCCATAAGCCGAGATATATGTGTATATATAAACCCCTACTGAACCAATTTTCCCTTCATGTTCCATGTTCCATGTTCTCCGTTTTTTGAGTTGGGACACTTTACTCCACGCTAAGGATCCAAGTATACAAATAATACCTACATTGGGCCCCAACATCTGTAAGTATTACCTGCATTCGGCTATTTGGATCCCTAGGGCTCCTAGCCCCAAACCCTAAACGATAAACCCGAAACCCTTAAACCCCAAACCCTAAACTATATAAACCAAAACCCTAACTCTAGTTCAACCCCAGGTTCTAGGCGTTGATCCCAAATCAATAATCCTAAACACTAAACACACACAATTTGTACTACGCCAGATCTCTAACCTCCGTGCCGCGGCTAGTGGTTATTGTTTAGGGTTTACGTAGGGCTTCAAATATGACTTCCAAAGGCTCGTGCGGCTGAAGGGCAAGGTGGGCAAAAACCTTAGGGCTTCAAATATAGAACCTTAACCATGAACCCAGTCCCAAGGAAATGACAGCACTCGTTGTCAACTTGAAAGATCAATTTTGAAGGTTGGTAATACAAACAGAATATCTGTAGTAGAGCAGACAATATGAGGAATTCTCACCCTAATTAACCCTAACCCGTATGGGGAACCCAAGCCTTCCCTCCGCGGCTTTCTTGCAACTTGTTAACCCTAAGGGTTCAAGGACCTGAATAAAAGGGTTATACAATATTAGTAGTAGTTGGGCCCTGAAGCCCTATTATTTGGGTCTTTGGACCCCTAGGGAAAGGACACCTCTACCTCAGAGTGACTCCTCATGTAAAGGTACCCAAGCTGCCCCCAATTCCTGTACCCTAAGCTGCGAGCCCGCTAAAGCCTAAATCCTGAACCCTAAACCCTAGACCCTTGGCCAAGACCGTGTGGCTGCCTCTCTGTCTCCGTCAGCAACGGCAAGCTCCACGGCATCCACATCCTGAAGTGCATGCAATATTCAATTCCTTAAGGGTCCAAGGACCCAAATAATAGGGTTTCAGGGACCAAATGGCATTTGGTCCCTAAAGCCCTATTATTTGGGTCCTCAGACCCTTCGGGATTGCCTCCGGCCACGTGAACATTCTATGGTCGGAGTGCATTACATATGTACATACATACATGCGTCCATAGATCCCTCCATACATCCATCCATACATGCCATACCATGCACATGTTATACGATTCAGTTTTGAGTCTCAAGAAGCCTAGATTTGAGCGGCTCTGCCGTGTGGAGTGGCTGATTGGTTTAACTAAGGTGGGCTTGCACCATTGGGCCGTAGCAGCGCTTCACATACTGCAATGCACTCAACTGTGGCTCTAAAATTATTGCTGCAAGGCGAAGTTAAAGCAAACTCCGTAAACCATACGCCTCTAACCCTAAACCCTATTTACTGCATAACCCTGCAAAACACCAAAGCCCAACCTCTGACTACCTTAAACATCCAAGTGCAAAATCCTAAGCACCAAACCCTGTGAAATTACCCCAGACGCTAGATGAACTCTTCTATAAAACCCTATCGAACTTACGAACTAAATGAACCCCAAGGATTGAGCCCTAGAAATCCTGTATAGCCACATGAGCCCGAGAAATCCCCGCACTCCGACAAATCTCCTTGCACAAGTTTCAGGAAAAGCCTTGGACCTGACTCTGGAGTTTCTGAAGAACCCTACGCAAAACAAGCTGCTGAGTTCCCTGGGCCCAAAATTGGGGTTTAGGGTTCAGGGTTAGGGTTCAGGGTTTAGGGCTTCAAAAAATATACGTACATGATGATTGTAATGGGGTTTAGAAGCTGAGAAAAGGTGTAATGTGTACCTACCCAGCTATTAAGTGCGCCTGTATACACGACATCTTCAAGACCACCCAAGCCCTCAACCCTGAACCCTGAAGCCAAAATTCCCCAAACCCTGAATCCCCAACCCTTCCACCCCAAACCCCAGATCGTAAACCCTGCACCCTGACCCCTCATCCTCAACTCCAAGCCCCCTACACCCTAACCCCTTATCCTAAGACCCAAGCCCCCTAAACGCTGAACCCTAAACCAAAGAGGCCTCGCCGTCCTCCTGCCTAGCGGAAGCACGCTTTCGAGCTGCCTTGTCTAGGGCAGCGGAGGGTGGCCGAGAGCTATGAGGGAGCAGGGATTTAGGGTTCAGGATTTAGGGATTTAGGGTTTTGGGATTGAAGTTTGAGGATTTAGGTATTAGGTTTTAGGCCTTTGGATTTAGGGGTTTTAAGGGGTTAGGGATTAAGGATTTAGGGCTTTGGGATCAGGATCTAGCATAGAGTTTAGGGTTGAGGAGGGAGCAGGCATAAGGGAAGCTATGAGGGTGCGGGGCTTAAAGTTTTTGGGTGTAGGGTTTAGGGATTAGGGTTTGAGGATTCGGGGCTGAGGGTCTAGCGTTGAGGGGACAGGGATTAATGCTTACAGGGATTGGAGTCCAGGGTTTAAGGGTCTGCAGAAGTGGGTTTCAAAGGGTGTCAGGCATTAGTAAGGGCTGCCATGGCCCCAAGCGGCCGATGCTTTCACATTTGAACCAAACTATGTTCTAGTTGCATACCTGGACACGCATAGCGTGATGGTGTAGAGTTTGGTGTTTGGGGCTTAAGGTTTGACAGGCGACAGGCGGGGTGTTGGGAAAGGCCTTTGGGCTAACCGTCTGTAGGGTTAGGGGGCTTTAGGGTGTCCGATTTAGGATTTTGGTTTTAGGGTTTACTTGGATGATTCTTTCACTCAGCATGTCTACCTGCAACCCCTCATAAACTACATTAAGAGCACCCGAGTTCCTCTATAAGTAAGCTTACCAAGTCAAGAGGCCCTTCGAGTAAGTAAGGTCTTGTAAGTGCTTCGCTCTTTTCAGGGTTTACGGAGGAACTCTGGGCCTGGGGTTTAGGGTTTATCTAGGGCGTGTCATACATTTCGTGCACACCACACCACCACGCAAGACGTGTGTTGTGGTGTGCGCCAAGGTTGACTGATCTGCCCAACCCACGCACCCTGTTTATGACTTTTTGTCGGGTTTGGAGATTTGCCTTTGCTACCCCTCAAAACCCCCTTATCAAGGGTGGCTTACTTGGTTTGGAATTGCCGCTTGTATGTTCTAGATCGAAAGCCCGCCGCTTACGGGGAAGGCTCCTTACAGTCCTTACGGGGGGGACCCTTACCGGGAGGGCCCCTTACGGGAAAGGCGCTTAAAGGCCCCGTACAGGGAATTTGGTTGGAAGTTCCGCTTGTGCCATAGACCACAAAAAGGCCGTAAGGGCCCTGCCTCGTAATATGCCTCTCACATAAAAGGCCTTCCACATAAGGGGCGTTCCCTATAGGGCCTTCCCCATACTGGACGGGCCCCTTACGGGAGAGTCCAAAACGCAAAAGAACCCTAAACTCAAAACTCTAAGCCCTAAACCCTAATGTAGACCCCTGATTAATAAACCCCGTCCCCTTAATAGGGGTTATAATAATTGGAATCCTAATATTAAGGCCCTTAAAAAGAGGGGGTTTACTAATCATGGGTCTACATCAAACCACCCCCGCAAAACAACCCTAAAATCTAAACCCTAAAGCCCCAAACCTCTAAACCACTAAACCCTAACTCCTAAACCCTAAAACTCAACTCTAAACCCTAAACCCTAAAGCCCTAAACTCCTAAACCCCTAAAACTCTAAACCCTAATAACCCCCAAAGAAGCACACTCCAGGCCTTGGCAAGCTCCCGATCAGCCTGCCTCTTGCGAGCCTTTTCCTGCGCTCCCGGGGCTTTTGTAGGGAACTGCGGTTAGGGGTTTAGGGGTTTAGGGGTTTGGGGGCTTAGGGGTTTAGGGGTTCAGGGTTTAGGGCTCTAGGGTTCAGATGTTTAGGGGTTTAGGGTTTGACTCTCCAAGCACGGGATGACCGTAGCTAAGTTAGGGTCCCTGTATATCCTCATTATACCCCACGTACATTAGGGCCTCTACATCTCCCCATTGTGCCATGTTTATAGTATACGGGCCTAAGCCAATGTGCTACCTTGGACTACATAATCTATTTTTTGTTTGTGGTAAGAGTATGAAGTGTTCCAAAATTGTGGTATAGGAGTTTACAGGCCTGAAACATCAATCTGAATATGGCTTTGGGAGGACTAGGTGATTAGAGCCAACTTCCAAGAAAGCAAGAGACTTTGGGTTCAGAAAATCTCACACTACCTTGCATAAACTATAACCTCCTTCCACACGCTAAAATCATCGTCGTCGGGAACTGTAAGTGGCGCAAGCTTTCCTCCAACCGCTTCTCAGCTGAGTACAGGAGCCCTTTCCAGCATCGGATCTTGTTGGAATGCTGGCAAATAGAACGCCCTAAACCCTAAACACATGAAGACTTAGCAAAGACCTTCAAGCCAGTGAATTTGAGACACGTTACTGACTTGTGACTTCCCACAGCAGCACATGCTGTTCAGGGTTTACAGTTTAGGGTTCAGGGCGGCTCAGATGCATTGGGTACTGCCCCCCCCCTGTAACAGTCTAATGCATTAGGAGTCTTATGAAGGGCTATATACAAGTATGTTATGAATATTATCCGACTGTTAATTAGAGAGTGGGCAGTACCCAACAAATCCAATGTAGCAATCGTATGCGTGTCCAGCAGAAGCTCGTCACAATGGGCAGCATCCATATGGAGTTGGATGACTCATCTGTCATTTTGTGGTTCACTGACCTTGGTTGCTTGCTGCTATCACCAGAAGCTGGCCACCAAATCCATGGAGCTTGTAGCTGCCTGCACTGCCATCCCCCATCACACCCGCTTCATTAAAGTCAGCCAGCACTACTGCTGCGGACAGCTCCTGGGCATTGAAGTACGGTATGGCCAACGCACCATCTCGCAACATTGTGTCCAACTTTAGCACGCATCAGCAATTGCAAAAAACCCACACTCCTAGCTTCCTGGCGGCCTGCTGCATATCCTAAATACGTACACCCTAAGCCCGTAAACCCATTACACTCCGCATAAGGTTCCAGGAAGGATGAAATGCTTTCAACATGTGTTTTAGTCGCTTCGGGGGCTTACGGCATCTGAGTAGGGACTCAGGGGTTTAGGGTTTAGGGGTATGTTGCTCAATGGCTAGAAGGGACTGCATAATGCGTCTCTCGCAAATGTGAAAAAACTCTATATCGTCTTCCTGCTGATGCAAGAAAGCTTACTGTTGCTTCCGTTTGCCTTACATCCTGCCACCGCTTTTCTCCCTGTCGTGGCCACAGGCGAAGGTGCGACTGAAGATTTACACGTGCAGATTTTAGCGTTGCCACTGCGTGCCTTGCGCCGAGTATAGGCTCTAAGGCGCAATGTCTGTTGATAGCTTTGGGTTTGAGCAGTGGAGAACTAGAGATGTCCGCGTGTGATTACGTCCTACTTCCTTCATCAGGCGGCGGAAAGCCCACTGTGTGGTTTCCACGCCACGTCGATGAGCCAAAGCCTCCAGTAACTCTTCCCGTTCCTATGCCCGATGCATCTGCTCCGGGCAACATTTCAGGAAAGACCTTCCGCGGACGATCCACACTGCACACCCCCGGGTAAGGGTTTGGGGTGTAGAGTTAAGGGAAGATGCCTGGAACTAGCCTGGTGTTGAAATGTCAGGCTTCAACTCGGAACGGGCATTGCTGACTGAAAACCCAACACGCTTTACCTCGCTGATATCAATAGCCTGGCTACTTACTGATGATGTTACACTCAGATTCACCCTCAAGTCGTTATAGCACAGTCCTGCCCAGAAGCCTCTACCAACTACGCACTCAACCCTAAACTCTAAACCTGCAAGCGTCTGCTCCGCATAGCAATCTCTGCAAACCTGCAGGACCCTAAACCCTAAACCCTATTTGGGGTTTGAGGTTTTCAAATCCAAGCCTGATTTCCGATTCACAGTATGGACCCCCCACAAGGTCTTTAGGGTTTAGGGTTTAGGGTTTTTGGGGTCTTGTGTACCCTGTATCAGCTATGCATACATAAATACATACACATAGCCAGTACGAGCCCCTATGATATCCCCTCACGGACCACCCAATAGACCGAACATCAAGGAGATCAATTTGGATGGTTTGGGGTTCAGGAATTTAGGAATTGCCCAAACCTTTAAGTTTGAAAGGGGCTACATACAAGCGTTAGACTCTGAATTGTAAACCCAAAAGAACCCAAAACAATCGTTCTCTAAATCCCTAAACCCTAAACTCTAAACCTTAAAACCAAATCCCAGCACCTCAGCCTCCAGAAGGTCGTTGTCTGACGCTATCATCTGGCAACACAGGAGAACTTCAAACCGTGCTAGAGGGGTGTTTCCCTTAAGGGTCCAAGGACCCAAATAATAGGGTATTAGGGCTTAGGGCTTCGGCTTTAGGGCTTAAGGGTCCAAGGACCCAAATAATAGAGTTTTAGGGCCCACATACCATTAATCATTACTAGTATTGTATTTTCCCTAAAGCCCTATTATTTGGGTCCTTGGACCCCTAGTTTTTTTGGTGTCTGAACCAATTAAGAAGATGTTTTTCTTGTAAATGAATAGATACCCTACGCCGAAGGCAGCGTATGATACTTCTTTGGGAAAGCACAAGCCCTGGGGATTGAACGTAGAAATATTTCATTTCCTGTGTACCTCGACCCTTGAGGATTGTGGTCCTCGTCTTGGTCCGGTCGAGCGCTACGATGAGGTTTAGGATTCGTGGATTAGGACTGTTGGCAATTTGGGACTTCCATTGTTTCTGCAGATTCCCCGCATGGCGGCTATGTCCCTGCTATGTACCTCCGAAGACGACATTAAATTATGAGGGAAGGGACGTATACTGACGCGGTAGATCTCACTATATTCTGTTGTCTCATCACCACGTTGATACCACCTTCTTTGTAGTGAGCTTTTTTTTATGTAAGTCCCACAAACTCCAGGTGACTTTGGGGAATACGAGAAGCTTATGCTTAGCCAAGCGAGTTCACAAGCCCGGTACATTGGGCGTTATCAATGGTCTTCCTACTTCTACCCACTTCTAACTGTCCATGTACCTCCAATAGGGCCCCTTATCGTGCAGATACTGCGTAACCATATACTTTCCCAAAACCTATACTACAGTTGCTATGGCAAGAGCCCCAGTACCCAATAATTGAGTACTTGGACCCTTAAACAAGTATGGGTTGGGTTGAAGCCCTCTAGTTTGGGCCCCTAAGCCCTAAACCCCAAACCCTAAACCCTAATTTTTCTTAGCCCCAGATCTGTCTGCAACCCTACACCCTGAACTTTAAACCCTAGACACTTGCCCTTCGGCTTCAATGGGATACATTTATCTGGTTCAACCTTGGGGTACCAGCATGGAGACAACGTGGTTTAGAGTTTGGGGCTTTGAGGTTTATACCCAATCCCTCCAAGTAACAAACCCCAAGTAGAATTATCCAGGACCCCTTGGGTAGAGCCTCGCCCCTTACTGGGATAAAAAGTAGTACCTCGCCTGGTTGTAGTTGTGCGCGATATGGAGGGCGTAGGTCACCGAGTAGCCCACGAAGACCACAAGCGCGATCACCTCTTCCGGCGGAAATTCTATCTGAGTAGCGTTTTTTTTGGTGGTTGAACCCAGTAACATAATATTCCTTATATAAAATACTATAAACCCAAAAGGAGGATATAATCTTACTCTATATTGGGTACCATAATATCCCCAAATAAAATACTACTCATCTGGGAATTTATGGTATGGGGACCATGCCCAACGCAGGCTTATACATGGTAGTTGATCAAATCCCCGGTGACAAAATGACCGTCTTGGCCGAGTACTCGGGAATCTTTGAACGATGCTCGGTTCGAAAATTGCGTCCCTTGGGTGTTTGGAGAGGTACCTGTACAAGATCCATATATCCTTGGCATCCTAAAGGCCACCCATTTTTTGGAGAAGCCTTCTCTTGTTGAGCGTCTTTAAGTCTAAAGGCGCTAGGCATTTACTAGATCCCGCAGAAGGAGTTAAGGCTTGGCGTTCAGCGCTATATGGGGGATGCTCAAAATGGGGTACCCCTAGGAACCCTGGGGGGCTCTCTGGTTTGGCTCTTAGGGTTTCTCGAAGAAGGGGCTCCCTTTTGGGACTGTAGCAAGGCAGACGTAGATCCTCGTGAGAATTTGGCTTTCCTCTTTCAAGTGCCAAAGCTTGTCCTTAGCAAGTTGTCCCTCTGTCACATTGCGGAGGAGCAGCTCAGCTGCCTTGCGGTCCATGTCCAGCTCTCATCAGGAAGTTTCCTTTGTACCTTCAAGGTTTGTACCCCTGGGCGTGGATCAAACAAACCATGGAATGTGGCCCTGGATTGAAAGAATGGGGTCCAAAGTCCAGGCACTTTGAATCCTTGATCTTAACTCAATCTTAACCCACATGAATGCACTCAAGAGGCTTAAAAATGTCATTGTTGTGTCTGTTTAAGGTGCCTTGAACTATAATCAGACAAGGAATCTGGGGCCATAATAGTGGTAAGGATTTAGACCTCTATATTCGAAGGCAACGGCCTCTACGAGCCTTCCCAGTCCTAAGTCTACCTCTTCGGTGCTCTTAGCGGAACCCTTTGTATTGCCTAACCGATGAATCCAAACCCCTGCACCCTCAACACCTGCTCAAATAGCCCCGAGCCCTAACATCCCTTTTTAACGCCTAACATTGCCTTACACCGTCGCCAAGGCCTGAACTGCAAACCTTGTATGTGCCAACACTCTCTAAACCTTAAACCTTATAAACCCTAAACCGTAAACCCTAAACCCTAACTGGGTGAACGACCTCGATAGGGCCGATGGACCAGCCCATGACGGAGACCATGAAGAAAGCTAGGCCTCTTGTTAGGTTTAAGTGCCCCCCTTAAGTAGATAGAGTATGGCTTTGGGTCTATTATAATAAGTTCCCCATATACCCCATATTCTATCTACTTAAGGGGGACTATAGGTTTTAGGGTGTAGGGTTTAGGGTTTGCCGCATGTTGGGGTTGTTGGAAAAGTTTTTGTAATAGCTGATTAGGGATTAGGCTTGTTCTACAGGTCCTTGGGACCATTGGGAATGCACTTCCTCAAAAGGGGATCCTCACCAAACAGGGAACCTACATTATGGCCATTTTGGAGACAGGTATGTTGAGCAACTAACAGGCGAGCTACAATCAATATTTCCCCGTAGAATTCATGGGTTCCTTCTGAAGGACAAAATTGGGGTTTTCGATGATATCCCACCTGCTTTGCGAGGTCCTTTGGTTTGGGTGCATGGGCTTACGATTTAGGTCCTGCCATGTCCAAAGCCTCTGCGCGGACAAACAAGTCACAAAGACTTGGAGGACTTATGCCCTATACCTTGAACACATGATGAAGTACTGGTTTTGGGTTTAGGGCTTCCCTTGGTTCTTGAGTTTAATGCATGCTACCCATCTTGGGGACCCCTAAGCCCTAAACCCTAAGAGGGACCTTCAGACTCCTAAAGCCTTCTAATCGTCCAGAAGTACATCCCCTAGCGCTGGGACAAGTCCAGTGTGTGTTCTTGGAAGGCCCAAGACCGCCTATTCAAGGGATAGACCTTAAAGAAAATTAAGAGGTTTAAGGTGCTTTAAGGTATATTCCCTAAAGCCTAAACCGCGGGTATCGGGCTCCCTGAATTGTCACCAAATCCCCTTATCCGAAATTCTTCAGAAGGATTGCCAGTCTGTTTTAGCTTTGTTTTGACATCGCTTAGACATTAGAGGCTCTCGCACTGCAATGACTACGGTGGATACTGAAATTCCTGCATGACCCTAAGTACCTTATACCTACCCTAAACCCTAAACCCTATACCCTAAGCCCTAAACCCTAAACCCTAAACCCTATAAATTTCGTAGTATCAGCCGTATGGAGCTTGGCATGCTAGATTGAAGTCAGGATGGCTCCCAAGCTGTGCCTAAAGATGAACTTTGCTAGGGAGTTTAGGGGAGTTTAGGGTTTAGGGTTTTTAGGGTTTAGGGTTTTGGGGTTTAGGGTTTAAAGTTTAGGATTTAGAGTTTAGGGTTTAGGGTTTTAGGGACGCTGTTTGCGTTCCTTAAGACCACGAGCCCTCTGTAAGGAGCATTCTAAAGAACGTACGACGTTAACAGCTAAATCTGACAGACTCTGCAGGTATGCTTACTGTTGGCGAGAAGGGAGCAAGGGAATATCATCCCTACCGAATATGTTCCCTTATTCCGTGCCCCCCCTCCCCTGCCCCAACAAAAAAAAAATGTCAGAAAGGCCTGCGCCTGCGCAAGACAAGTCTGCAGTAACCCTGCACCACTTTCGAAACTCCTAGGCATGAAGCCCTAAGCTCTAAACCGCATGCCCTAGACCCTATGACCTAAGCCCTAGACCCTAAGCCCTAGACCCTAAGCGCTAAGCCCTATTCAACAGTCGGAACCTGCTCTTTCAGAAAATATGATGAACGCACATCAGGAAGTGCTTTTACTATTGCTCCTTGCACGTTGGGGCTTCTAAGAATACCCCGTGGGTCCCTAGGATACAAAGGGACATGTAGGGATACGGCATGTATAAGGATGTATAGGGTTTAGAACCTAGGGTTTGGGAGCTCTAAAAAGCCTAAAGTGGGTACTATGTTTAGACTGCAGAGGCCAAAGTAAGCATGATTCTGTCCCTTAGCCTTTGCCAGTGAAAAGTGAGCAGGATTGTAAGAGCCCTAAACCCTAAAGCCTAAGCCGCGAACCACTTCAGAGTCCTGATTGAGGATTACAGATGCTAATGTAGACCCATGATTAATAAACCCCCTCCTTTTAAGGGCCTTAATATCAGCATCTCTAGTATACTCCCTACTAAGGGGAGGGGGTTTATTAATCAGGGTCTACAATAGTGAGGGATGTCTGCTGGTATCTTGTAGCCAAAGGGCCGACTTGCTTCTTCCCAATACGTCCACATAACCCTAAACCCTTAACCTTAGACCCTTAACCCTGAACCATCAATCCTAAACCCTAAACCCGTGACCCTAGTTTAGGGCTTAGGGTTTAGGGTAAGCCCTTAGCCCTGAATCCTAAACCCTAAACTACCCAGTAAGCAGCTCTGGCCACGATTGTTCGAACTAACCCGTAATCAAGGCAGTACTACCTGAGCGAGCTGATGCTTCAAAATGCCAAGCCCGAAGCAACAATTCCCGGCCCCAAACTTGGCCCTAGAGTGTGGGGCTTCAAGTTTCTGGTATGGGGTTTAGGGATTAGGTTTTAAGGCCCTATGAGTATAAGACTCTACGATTGGGCCCCGGCCGGTAATCACGACAATCACTACGCAGGTGACAATGATCGCCAGCATCACGTCCCCCGTGAAGAGCTGGCACACGTCGCAAATCAAAGGCTTTACAGGAGGGTTGATTTGCTGACTAACCCAAAACATCCAGGTATCTACATCGCACATGTTGTGGGCCCAAGTGGCCCAATTGAGTTTCTATACAGACAAAGTTGGGTATGCAGATAGTAGCGGCGCAGAACTGCAGACCATGTCTTTCAGATTTGATGGGGGGTTCAACCCAGAACCCTATACCCTAAATTCAAACATGCGGAATGTGTTCAGTGACTTGAGTGTGCTAGACGGCGCCCACATGATGTAGGGGCCTAAATTATCAGAATAGGGTTTAAGGTTTAGAGTTTTGGAACATATTGACATACAGCTATAGATACAGAGGCAAGGGAATAATGTGAGGAAAGGTTCCGACTTGCAAGCCCTAAGCCCTAAACCCTAAACCTTCAAAACACTAAACCCTACACTACACCCTAA
>CAJNIZ010033570.1:36864-68196 GCA_905231905.1 Symbiodinium pilosum | reverse complement strand
TTATCCCAATAGAATCCCAATATACGATAGCAGTTTCCATTTTTCTTTTCCATTATCCCAATAGAACCCCAATATACGATAGCAGTTTCCATTTTTCTTTTCCAGTATCCCAATAGAACCCCAATATACTGTAGCAGTTTCCATTTTTCTTTTCCATTATCCCAATAGAACCCCAATATACGATAGCAGTTTCCATATCCTTCAGAGTTCTGTTCAGAAGCGAGGGGCATTTCCTCCAGTTTCCTTCATGGCATACGCCTATTGGGATGATGGAAAAGAAAATGGAAACTGCTACAGTATATTGGGGTTGTATATTGGGATGATGGAAAGGGAAAATGGAAACTACTGTAGTATATTGGGGTTATATTGGGATAATGGAAAAGAAAATGGAAACTACTATAGCATATATGGGCTCATATGGGGATAATGGCATCCCAGAATGATGCCATGCGGAGTGCCTGCATCACACAAGGCCCTAAGCCTTTCACTTATGCTGTTTGCTTGTGCTTGGAATGTTTGACTGGCAAGCACTGCAAATGCCGAGGACCTGCGGTACTCCCAGTAGAAGCACGCCCACTCATACACAAATTTCGCTCAAAGCAACTCCCATCAGTTGGAAAGGACACTTGGCAATTGCGCTCAGCACGTCGCGTCATTTAAAGTTGTTTCCGCGGCGTTGCTATTCCTGTAGTGACCAGCAACACAGGATCGGAGACAAGGCTGTGAGGTAAACGTAGCCCGTTATGGTACTCTTTGGTGTCCCTGCTGACGAGGGGCTGTTCTTTGCAGAAGCGACATCCTTTGCTTGCCGGAGCTTCGAGAAAGGCTGGGGCTGAATTTCCACGGGGATAGATACAAGATTGTTTATGTCAACTTGCTGAGAGTGGCAAGACCTCGCAGCAACCTCTCAAATGAGCGTAACATAACTTGCTTGTGAACTCTGCGCGCGCATAAAAACAGTAGTTTCCAGTTTTTCCATTATCCCAATATAACCTCAATATACTATAGTAGTTTCCATTTTCTTTTCATTATCCCAATATAACCCCAATATACGGTAGTAGGTTCCATTTTCTTTTCCATTATCCCAATATAACCCCAATAAGCTCGAAACCCGACAGTGGTTGAGGATGCAGCTTTCAGAGGCTGCTTTTTAGATTTACTGGTGATTAGTAGGGAATAAGGGAATATAATCCCTATATATATGTATAATGTAGGTGTGTATATATAGATAATGTAGGGCCTAATTCCCTAGTAGCCTGCAGTACGTGGTTGTGCCAACAACTTGTTGCAAACCTTTGATTTTAGCATCCTTGTCCTGACCCCGGCTTTTGAATCGAAGCACCAGCAGAGCTCCGCACACAGATATGCAGGCATCTGCAAATATGGGAATTACTGAAAACAACTCATATACCTATATGGTAGTTTCCCAACATAGGGGGACCCCAATATAGACCCCAAAATACTATAGTCCTTATTGTAGGGACTCCCAAAAAGTTGCCCCTAACTTTGGGAAACACCCATATTCCACACAAAAGCAGTCCTTGGTAGGTCCTTGGTAGTCATCCCTATAGTTTCACTCGCTTATTTTCTTCACATATCTCCAGGGTCTCTGAGGGTACCCATCGCAGCCTAACCTAGCTTAACCGCTCCACTTCGGCATGGTGGTGTGAGTCCAATCATGCATGAGTTTTACCTGAAGGCTGGTACTATCCATAAGGGCAGTGCCAGAAATTCCTGAGAAATCCTCTCCATGATTCTCCATATCCAGTGGGCAGTGTCTGGCATGCAATGGCTGTTGAGCTTTGTTCAGGGTGCCATATGCCTAAACTAAAGCACACCTTGGGGTCTTCCTAATTAGTAAATTCCCATCCTGAAGGCAAACGCTGCACTACGAATTTCCTAGAACTCTGAAAGACATCATGGTTAGCGTTACTTGGGAGAACATGCTCACCGAGCACCCGTTTGCACAATTACCCAAACTAGCTAGCACTTTACAATGTTGATAGCTGAGTATCCCTTTAGCAGCCGCGTTGTACTCGCCAACCAGCTGTTCCGACTTCTCAACGACCTTCGGGCACTCTGCTACCGTTTCTATTTCCATGAGGCTAAGGGATGCATGTCTTGCTGTGCCTGCATGGGACTCCAACAAAGCTCGTGCTCTTCAAGTCTACACCAGCGACTTTACCCAGAAATAAAAAAAATCCAAGCGAGCAACGGTTTCGTCAAACTATCCTATGTTATGTTCCCAAACATCCGCCCCTTGCTGCGGATACCGAAACGAAGCTACGTTTGAATGCTACCTGGTTTTCCATCGTGCAGGGTCTCGATGTTTCGCAGGTCCAGCGCGTCAGGGAATTCGTTTTGGCGTACTCATGGGTCTATGTATATCAGATTCCATCTCAGAATGCTGCCACGGAATATCTATGATTCCTTGCCGAGAGGCCGGCGAGACGTTCCAGAGCTCCTTCCATCCGCTGACTCAAGATCACATAGCACACTATATACAACACTGGCTGAAGTTCAACTCAGGCAGCTGGAGCCAGGGGAGCCAAGTGGTCATGAGACTTTCTCTTACAATCCCAAGAGATCTGGATGTTGGGTTGACTAATGGCTCCTGCACCCTTGCATCGGCCGTGGCGTTATCTTGCAAAACGCCCAGCACCCCGATGGACATGTAAAACCTCGGCGCGTCTTGAATACATTGCTGAAGCTTGTTTAGTGAGGGCCAAGAGGATTTCCCGGCAAGGCAACGCTTGCAAGAGGTCGCGTGACTTTAAGTCTGGTACGAAACTCTGAGCCGTAACAGATGATGCTCCATTTTTTGTTCAGCCTTTCTGGTCTGCATCTCTTCCCTTGTGGATCCTTTTGGCATGACTGTGAGCGAAGCCATGCGGTTACCTGGGGCTGAGTTCAAAGCTCACAATCTTGGCAGCAGAAGCCATACGGCAGCCTACTGCCAAATAGCAAGATACGTATACGTCAGGAGAGGGAAAATGAACAAAGTGTGCTGGAAGTGAAAACTCAGCCTCACGGCTCCACATGGCTCCACCATAGCTTGTCACCCAGTACCAGCAAGCTTGTTCCCTGACTCTTTTAAAATCTGCCATTTTGAACCTCTGCATGTTTGACACAGGTGGCTCCAGTAATGGGAAGTTTGACCTACCCTCCTTCCAGCCCCACATCATCTTGAAGTCAAAGCGCACGTCGATGCTGGTGTCATCTTTGTCATACCGTTGCATCTCCTTGGCTACAACAGGCTCCCCAAATTACCCATCTTCCGGCCCAGCACTGTCTACGGATCCTATTCAACCCCAAAAATCCGACTAATTGATTGCTTGGCAACCCCAAACTCAAAATTCAGCGCAGCTTTCGGATTAAACCGAAAAGTTGACCCTTCCAAGGACAAAATCCAGCCAGAGCGTCGTCCTCAAAGCCTAGCCTTCAACCCTACACCCAAAATTCAAATTTGCAACCCTGAAGCCTGAAAGTCACTCAAGTCACTCAAAGTTGACTATGAGCAAAAAAAGCATGATGGTCCTGGAGTTTAGGAATGTGATCATTTCCTCATGTTCAACCGCGGCCCCTCTAGCCTGACATCTTTGGACATTTGACCCCCCAAGGAACAATATACGATAACATACCATAATCTACTATAATATATTATAGTATAGTATACAACAATATACCATAATGTACTATAACATACTACAACATGCTAAAGCCAGGCGTCGTCCATCATTTCCTTGGAAAGAATCATCACGGCAAGGAGAGCTCAGCTTTTTTCTTAAACATGGGGGCAGGCTTCTTGTTGTAAGAATTCCCCAAGGAGTGGCCCAAGATAAGCCCAAGAAGGCAACAGTATAACCTTGATTGGCACTGCAGACCTGGTACTGGGATGAATTCTAAGCGTCTGCCTTGAAGCCTAGATGTAGTGCGCACAGGCCCCATCCATAGCGCTGGATTTGGGAGTCTCAAAATGACCTTGATAGACTCGTGAATAAGACCCCTCATCTTGAATAATCCCCACACCCAAGAGCTTGAGAACTCCTATTTAGGATGTATGCTAAGCGATGACTGAAGCCAAGTAGGTCATCCCCAGCCAGTCCTTGCTACTTAGAGATCAGGTTTTGGGTTTTGGGATTAGGATCCTGGGTCTAGAGTCTAGGGTCAGGATATATATTATGTACATATTTTTTCCACAACCTGACCTCCATGGTCAACAAGCCAATCCCTACTGGGTTCTGAACGGGTGTTAATCTTCCTTGGCATCCTTCTCAACCACAGGATATTGAAAGAATTTGGGATGTCTAGTTGTGGCATGTTGAAAGCCAAGGGGCGTAAATCCAACCTCAGGTCGATTATAAAGCGGCGCTTGCTCCCCTGCCCCCCTCACCTTGCACCCCCTAACATCCTTTCGACTAAAGGGCGTAAAGGCGTAAACAAAACAAAAAACAGAGACGTTGCATCCCAAGCTCCAAGTCCATTCGCGGGCAACCTTTGAATCGAAGAAAGACAATGTGCACTGTTATTATGAGATTATGTTATTATGTTTGCTAATGTTAGTATTAGTATGATTGTTCTTGTTACTGTTGTTCTTAATTCTCATTCTTTGAACAGGCTCAACCAGCGCCAGGTATCATCGATCTCGGGGATCATTGGTCCAGTCTCGTGGGTCATGTGAGGCACATGATGGCCCCAGTTCCACTCCTGTCAGGCTGCAAACTAATTAGAGGGCTGTACAAGATGATAACGTGTCCTCCATCTGCAGGCAACAACTTCCTAAAAAGACCTCGAATTTATCTTCCCTACAACTGACCCTGGCATTTTGATGCATGTCGGATTCTGCA
Organism: Symbiodinium pilosum; assembly: GCA_905231905.1. Taxonomy (NCBI): domain Eukaryota; class Dinophyceae; order Suessiales; family Symbiodiniaceae; genus Symbiodinium; species Symbiodinium pilosum. The sequence goes on along the minus strand of CAJNIZ010033570.1, from coordinate 63,349 downwards.
CCACATGCTGGATACTGGCAATGCCAACATGATGTGGTTGAGGGTGTCTATAGTAGCATAGGATCCGAGGCACAAGCAACATTACAGCAGATATACTAACAAAAACCTGCAGGGCGCACCGTGTCTACCATACTTTGCACGCCAGGAACAAACTACGCGCGCACTGGTCCCGCAAGCACACCTGGTTCTCTGCGCTCAGAGTGCGGTGCGGAAGTCCGGCAGTTATGCACAAGGCATTGGAGTGCAAAATGCGCTAAACCCATCTGCGTAGCGCCTTCCTGGGGTCCTGTTGAATCCGTCTAAACAACTTGTCCTCAGGTCCCAGGCCCCGCCCCGTAAATCCCTCAACATACTGGCTGCATTGTCTCCAGACCCTCTCTCTGTCAAAATGACAACTCACAAGAGGCTTCTGGCAGGAAAATATATTAGTAGTTTCCATTGATTTTCCATTATCCCCATATTAACCCCAATATACCCCTAATATACCCCCAATATACCCCTAATATGGCCCTAACATCCCCTAATATACCCCACTATACCCCTAATATACCCCTAATACCCCCAATATACCCCTAATATAACCCTAATGTACCCCCAATGTACCCCTAATATACCCCCAATATACCCCTAATATACCCCTAATATACCCCCAATATACCCCTAATATAACCCTAATGTAACCCCTGCTCGCTCCTTTGCCCAGCCAGGTCCAGCCATGACATCCCGGAAGGTGAACTCAGGAGTTCGGATGGTAGAAATACCCAGACCCTGGGAGGATCTAGAAAGTAGATCCCCCTTAAGGGTTCCTAGGAATTACCCAATATTAGTATAGGGTACCAAATTGGGGGTTCTACTTTCTAGATCCTCCCAGGGGTCTGGGTAACAGGAATGGAATGACGGAAAACAACCAAAGCAATGGTACTACTACTGGTACTACCGAGGCGTGGGGCCCGGCGATGTGGATTGCGTGTGTGTGAGAGACACGACTTATGGGAGATGGTTTATACGGATTCTGCCTCAGTTCAGTTTCTACATAGCTTGTCAGGCTGTTGGGCACAACGGTCACTGCATGTCTACATGGTGATTTCCAATCAAGAAGTCAAAGCATGTAGGCAACCAGCTTATGATGATTTTGGTGAATCAGTGAATCGGAGAGGTGGAGATCCTGCGGCTTTGTGCTCAGTGCTGGCTTCTGGTGTGCAGTCATAGGCTTTTTGCGTCATGCCGTCGTGCTTAAGCAATTTTTGAGATGTCCAATGTCAAACTCTGCGCGCACATAGGCCGCCCAGATATTTACCTGGAGCTCTCTGCTGCTCTGAATACCTGCAAGCTCGCATCCCTTGACCTGCAGCCCGGAATCCAAGAAGCACAAAAGTTGTCCAATATCTAAAATTCTCCAGGCCTGCCTCCTTGCCTGTGGCCGGGTCGCTCGCCACAACCTCTGGCATTCGCAGCTCGGTTGGCTTGTTAGGAACTAAGGGTTGAAGTCTCAGGCTTGGGGGCCTGCGGAGTTTGGTACAGACTGCTGTGTGCTTAGTAGGGGCAGTTTGCCTGCAGCACCTGTAACAAACCGGTCTCAAGCCTTCACCGCTCATCCCTACACTACGACTTCTGAACTGAGCTTCCCGTTCCAGGAAAAGCTTCTGAATCTGACTCTGAATCAAAGCAAATGTTTCACATATCATATGGCCATGCCATGTCCCGAAATCTGTCCCACAATGCCCACACACTCTACAGAAATGAAAGGTGTTTTGCATTCCCCAAAGCATCTCCTACAGTATACCTGAAGCTCTCAATGAATCGCTCGCTTTCAGGTGGCCTTGCCCCAAGAATGCCGTAGCAGGGGGCACCCCACTGCAGAGGCGCCTCTGTCAAGCTCATCAGATATCATAAGTGCTGCTTTTGATACCAAGATATCCTGCACGGCCTTAAGTACCTTCTACCCTGTGGTGCTGGGAATTGTGGTAAGGGATTCTGTAAATATCAATCTCCACAGCAGGATCTTTACAGGCTGCTCGAACTAACAGGGCTGTAGGGTCTCTTTTTGTTGAACGGATTTGGAGTTTAGAGTGGACGGAATTGACGTGTGGGATTCCCAATGGAATTCAGGCCATCGCTTTCTTGCATGAGGTTGATGATAGGATCATTTAACTTACTTGATTTACGGTGCACCCGGGTCAGGGGCCGCGCTGCCAAAGAAGCGTCTTGAGTGAAGATGTTAGATGACATTGGGGTTCGGGATAAGTTTGGGTTGCCTTGTGGGGAGGAGCTTCTGGAACCATACTGAAAGCTTTTCCGCGTGCACCAGGAACATGTCCAACCATCCGCATTGGAGTTCTTGTCTAAAGTTGAAGGAAGTCGTAGCATTCCTCTCTCCTCTGCATGCACCCAAGCATCATTCGAAGCGAGGTTCATGTACATAGGCCTGGGAATGCAGCTCCTATACATATTATTTGACTGCAAGAAATGAAGAATACAAAGCATACCATAATGTGATTAAGGCAATGCCGGGCTGAGATGTCCTTAAACCGCGTCATGATTCTTGTTCCAAAAGGGCTGTCCTCAGCTGGGTCAGTCACTTTGTGATCAAATTTCCCGAAACATCTGCAGAGGTCTTAAAATAGTGCGAGAAGCAAACACCAGGGATTCAACAGGGATGCAGAAGCATGTGCCGATTGCCAGCGACTCTCTGTCAGTGACGTGGCCAAGCAGTGCTTAGTAGTGAGAAAGTAGCAAACAAATCACATTTGTATCGACCCTGGGCTGACGTGGCTGCCTTTAACTGCAATTCCACTATCAAAGACTAGCTGGTTCTGAAATAACTCACTTGCAAGGTTGAATGAAGAGGAGTGCACCAGCCAACTGCTAGGTCCGCCAGCTTGCCTCAGGCCCTGCACCCTACCACCATAGCAGAAGCAATCGGACTAGGAATGAGAAGTAGACGGAAAGCCTCCTGACCTTACACCCCAGACCTGGGCCTATGAAGACCACTTCCTCATCTTTGCCCGAGCCGCTTCAACATCCATTGGCCCGCGCGCTTTCGACCGCAGCAGGCTCCATGAGATGGCCCATTGAAGCACCTGCCACCACGACTTACTGGTAGGGAATAGGGGAATATATGAAATAGCTACTATGAAGGGATTCGATCCCCTCATTCTTCCCTAACTATATCGCTAGAATTATACAAGGTTTCTATTCCCTTGTTAGTCGCTAATTCTTAAGAACCAGTACGAGGAGTGGGCACGGAAGTTTCTGTCTAGACTCGTTCGCAATACACAGGACGCTTGGTGGCCACGAAGCCAGGCACATGCGATTATGACTGCTGTCGCACCAAAGATTGTCTTCAAAGGCACCCAGATAGTTCTTTAAACGCCTGGGTGAACCTGCGTGCAGCTCTCAGGCCAAATGGACAACTCATCCAACAAAAAAGTCGCAGGAATGGCATGCTGCATCTTGTTTCTGTCACCCTCCGGATATCTCTGCATCTCTGAAGCGCTCCGCGGGGAAAAGTTCAAGTTCGGAACCAGGTGGCACCCAGGCTGGAAGTTTCACTGTTGTTCCCTCTTACACGCGCACTCGTTTTGCAGATACGGCGTCTCGCGATCCAGTGTGTTCACTTCACAACTCTAATTGCTTTGCTAGCATGAGAGGAGGGCGTGGGCAGGAATCAAAGGCTGAATTTGAAAAACTGCACCTGCGCCTAAACTCACAAGAAAGAATAACTGGTCTTGCGGCGCATGCCTGGTCCCCAAGGCACCAGACAGAAAAGAACTATCCTAGGACCTCTGTCCATTTCCCAGTCAGGGCACATCGCCGTCCCACAAACAGGCACATACATATGAGCTGAGGCAGGCACCAATACGATACCGAATATCTTTCGGCCCATGCTTTGAGCCGAGCTGCCGCCAGCCCATTCCAATGAATCCCCAACGTATGACAACCCGAACACCTGAAGCGCCTCTCTTGGCCAACAGTCCTACAAGCCCAACTAACAACCCATAAAGGGCCCCTGTTAGAGGTTCAGGTCAGGTGTTCCCTCCAACCCTAGAGTTGTTGGGAATGCTGCGGTACAGGTTTGGGCGGTGCACATGGTAGTTGGACTAGAGAAATCGAACGTTTCTGGATCACCGTAGCAGGCTCAAATGAGCTGTACGGAATACAGAGCACGCCTCTAGGTCAGACCCCCGCCTGAACAATCAGCCACGAGAACGGGAAAGTCACAGACTGCCAAGCCCGAAGTTTTCCAAAACTTTACGGGCACTCAAAGCTTCAGTACTGGACATGCTCTGTGCATCCTGAGATGTTTGAACGCTTGCAATGCGCAATTCCGGAAACAAAAGTCCTATAGTGTAGTCACACTTCACGCGTCCTCCATGGTCAGCGTCTTGCCAAAAGCCTCAACACCTGCAGCTAGGATAGTCTTTTCCCATCTAATCCCTACACCGAATGGAGACGGAGGATCTAAGAGCAATGGAAGGACAAAAGAGTGCGCACACACACTCATCCGCACCGATCAACAGTGTAGTAGCGCCAGTTTAGCTGTTCTGCGGCTGCTGCAGCAAAGCGAGCTGAATGCCCATAGACACTACCCGGATCGATTAACTGGGACTCTGCATTTCACAGTGTTGCAGAGAGATGGGCATCCTGAAAAACTGTATCACATGCTTGTGGGTAACAACCTCACTTACCAGAGCTGTCTGCTTTATGCAGAGGAGCTAGGTGCAGAACACACGCTGCAAAAACAAACTTCCGACAATCAAACATGAACATGCGCTGGCTGCCAACTGGAAGCAGCTTTCAGGAGCTGAAGGGCAGAAACTTTTTTTGGCATTTTGGAAACACCAGAGAACTGGGAGTCAAACTCGGCTCTGCGAGTCTTTCAGAGAGAAGCACCTAATACTATCAACTCTCTTTGGACACTGATACCTCAAAGCAAACAGCCCTGTATTATCCCTATATGACCCCATTGTTACAATAGTAGTTGCCATTTCATTTTCCATGTTTCCGTTTGATTGTCCATTATAGCTTACATACCTCACGCGTTGTATGGACATCATGCGATTTAGGGTTTGGGGTTTGAACACCGCAGGCCCCGGAGGTTATGCAGGTCCCGCAGCACCATCTGACTGCCTTACAAGAAGACGCTCCTCACAAAACGCGGATCTGAGCTTTGGCCCGCACGCAAGCACATAGTGGTGGGCGGCGCAAGGTACTGGCGGCGATGCCTGTGGAAGAACCACTGTAGGACTTGGACCCTCAAACTCATGTGATTCCTCCAGTGAGCTGCCCGGATTTGTGGGGGACTGTGGCAGCTACAAAACATGAGACACCACAGTTCAGCATTGACACTGAGCAGCCGGATACTCAAGATCTTCTCTTGCTTAGCAGCAAGCCCGCGTACTCACCAGATGAAACTCATCTTCCAGGAATGCCAAAGTTTCTCTCAACACACCCATACCTATCAGACTTCAAGTCGCAGCATTCAGTCTCTGACCAAGAATAATCTACGCACTCAGCAGCAAAACTGTAGAGCCCTACCTCTCTCAGGTTGTCCAACAGTGTTTCAACTTTCAACCCTGTAGCAGTAAAGCGCTAGAGGCATCCATAACCGCCCCTAATTGGGAGTGCGAAGCAAAACACGGTAAGATCAAGCAAGAAGCAATGAGCGGTACCTTCAGTCATGAGCCCTTGAGAATCGGATTGGTTAGCACATCTAACTTAATTTCCACAGGACTTCCCCGACACTACATCCATCCAAAACATCCCGGCCTCCTCACTTCAGGTCCCTGGGACTGGCATGAGTCCACCACCTTTGCCACGAATGCGTCGATCTGTTTTGTCTGCACAGAGGTTGAAGGACTGACTTTGGGGTAGAGCCGGGGGTAGAGCTTGTTAAGCAGGCTTACCCCCTTGAACTTGGATATTCCCTCCCTCCCTCCCTCCCTCCCTCCCAACTTGTACACTGTGTGCTGTGACAAAATGGGGAGTTTCCCAAAATTAGGGTAGCATGTTGGGGGTCCCAATGATACGGATGATAATGTTTGGGGGTCTATTTTGGGAAGCTACCACGTATCCTCTATATAACACCGATATCCCTATAATATAATCCTATACAACCCAGCGTACTGCTACAATATTGGGAATATCTATCATGTTTTGGGGGAGGCTGCCTGCAAAGTGTGGGCGCGGTGCCTGGGTCCAGGCTTCGCATCGCCTAAGAAATCCCCACTCGTTCCTTCTTAGGGTCTATGGTTTAGGGTCTACATGCATAGAAGGCCTAGAAGTATCTCATTTCGGCCTTCCTAGGGGGAAAACAGCATAAAGATTCTAGAGTCAAATGTCAAGGCTGATGCCTCGTGGACATCAGCAGCTGCCAATCTTGAGCACCAACATCTGAAGCCCTGAGACTGAAACTCACTACTGGCGAAACCACCCACTTCGTTCCTGAAAGCAAAGGTTGATCTTGTCAGCTTTGCCTCATCAATCTAACCCTCCAGAAGTCCTGAGAACACTGCTCAAATTCGACAGATGCTCGTGACCGCAAAGCACAAATCGCAGACCCTTGACAAAGTCTTCAGGCCCACAAGCCAAGCTCGCAGACCCCAACACAATGCCCTGACTCACGCCTGAAAGCCTGACTCCTGATGTTGACATGTTGACCTTGGCTCAAGGGCCCAATCATGTTGAAAAATCTCACCCGGCCTCCTCCCAGTTGCTTCCCTGAGCCCAAACTTCCAGAACGGCCTGTGAGGGCTGTTGGACAGAATGAACTTCAAACCGCAAGGCCGGTTCTGGTGGCTGTTCACTCACGGGAGTTGTTCAATGTGTTGCCCAGGAGGTTAGAAGTTTGGGGTTCTGAAAGTGGCGGGTCGGAGACGTAGTGGCATGCTGAGGGCACAGGTACAGTACGACTTCGGAACCATGATGCGCAACGTAAACCGTCGTAAACCCCAATCATGAACTTGAGACAAACATTGTGTGCCTAAATGCGGCGGCATATCGAGGCTTAATTGGCGTTCGGCTTCCCTATCCATAAGCAGGCTCTTCTGAATTGATGAAAACCATGGCCGCCCGAAGTCTTTTTGCCTGAGGTCGAAACTACCAGTTGCCCTTCATATTCCCCATTTATGATGGAAACAAAGGTGGAGAAAGAGAATTTACTAGTTAATTCCTAGCTAGTTTACCAGTTTCCACTATATGTTTGATTGTTTGCACCATGCTGTCAGTGCCTTGACGAGCACAGATCGTTCGCAAATCTTCTTGGCATCGGCCTGTAGCTGAGATTCTACAACAAAGTTTTGAGGCCGTAGCGGTTTATGAAAGCCAAATACCTAGGCAGAAAATATTACGTATATGTATATATGTATTTTCTGTAAAGCTGTATAATTGTTGTATTGGGTGGATGCTGAGAATTGCGCAGCAAGTAGAATCGGTCAGTGCACCTACAGAAAACTTTTTGTGACTTCATGGCAGCCATGCTTGGATGAATGGTTGAATGGTAGGCTTTCGCGACTTGCCAGTTGCGAGCAAAAAAAGCTCCACAAAACAGTGCTTAAGCTTGGGGAAGTTATCCATCCTTATGCACCTGGAACCTGCATGAAAAAAAACAGCATCGCTGAAATACGTACTCAGTTCCTCCCCCTTGCTACTGTACTACTTCTGCTGCTACTACTGCTTGTCTATTGTTTCTGCCAACCCTTCCTGCACGTGATTATCTTTAGTTCGACTGGCTGCTGATCTCGCCTCACCGCCGGGCAGGCGCACCAACACCGACATGGAGGAAGACAAAGCGGTCGGCATGGCCTGCAATTGCCAAGTCTGAGCAGGCTTTCTGGCACGCCTGTTTCTCCAACCCGGCGCCAGAAAATATTGATGCAAGGTGGACATAACCAGGCGCAGAAAGCTCTGCAGTACCGACAAGTGACAGCCTTGTCGACTCTCACTACAGCAAAACTCCTATGAGAGCTGCCGAGAAATAGGATAGAGAATCGGGTCTTCAGAACTTCCACACCCCACACATTGCTTGATCAACTCTAGGCCAAGGGTGCTTCAGGGAATATTCTCGGCTGGGTGGAACACCCTCTTTGGAGCTGCACCGCAAAAACTCTCCTGTTGATCCTTGCAGGGTTGCTAGTGGGTGGGACCTGAAGGTCCAGAGGCCCGAACTCCAAGAACCATGAAATGTCTTTCTTACCACGAGATTCGAAAGATCTTTTTGGGGATGCTATGACGGCTTGCATCCTGTACAAGCTCTGACGAAGCTTTGTACATACTCCTTGTATATACATACATTATTTAATGAAGTAGAGGTGTGCATATATATATATACATATATATATATACAGATATCTATATACATATGAATGTATGTGTATATTATATATATATATATATATATATGGACACCCTCAACCTGAAGTTCCGAAAACTGCAAGCACTGGTTTTGGGCATGCCTCTGCGTAGAGGGCATCGACATTCACCCCGAGCAAGGCGGCAAGAGCTTGCAGCTCCTGAAACCTCCAGACATGAGGAGGGCGGTGGCGGGGGTTTTTCAGTTCTGCAGCAGCAGCGGCAGCGTCGGCAGCCGGGGTGGCTGGCGGTGGTGGGCGTGGCATCGGCGGCAACACTGGCGCCGGCACTGGCGATTTGGCTGCGGAGGAGGAGGAGGAGGTAGTGGTGGCGATGGTGGTGGCAGTGCCGGCACGGGTGCAGTTGACGGGAGCTTCCTTCGGACAGCAGAGCCAACCTAGTGTCCAGACGATCAATATTATCAATCTATAGCAGTACAGTACTACACTTTTGGCCAGTGCTTCCGTAACTATTGCAATGACAATGACGACTGTCGGGGCCATCGCGTTAAAGATGATTCTGAAGTCTTTTGCCACCATTACCCCATCATGGCCTCAACTAAACTTTACCCGACCAGACCTGAGGATCCCAACATGTAATGATCCTTGATGTTTCGCATAGCCTCCTCCCATCTGAGGGCCTTGCCGCATGTTGAAATACATGTTGTGGTGGGCAAACAGGACCAGAAACTCATTGCCTTGCAGTCCGAGTTGAGCGACGTTTGGGATCCTTTCTTTGGGCTATGATACACACACACACATATATACTCTAATCAGGTAGGTATCCTCCGGCCTCTATTTTGAAGGAAACAATTCTGCCTCATTGCAAGAAAGACAATACCAGCGATCCGAACTTATCTGCTGATGTTTTCCGTCGGTGCCTCAGCCATCTGTATACGTTGCATGCCCCTCAAACATCATTTAAAGGAGCTGACAGAATTCCCGTGTCCCAGCCTTAAATTTGGGCCTCAGATCTTTCCAGTTGTAAGGTACTAACGAAGACAACATCACCACCAAGGGCACGGTGAAAGCTGATCTCTCTGAGTCTCTCTTCTTGGAAACCAACTTGCTACAGGGCAGTAAGCAAAGATTCTGATAGGCATGTCTTGAACTCAAAATAGCTGGAAGTCCAATGCCATTGCCGTCCTCTTAATAGAAAACTATATACTATAGTAGATTTCATTTTCTTTTTCATTATCCCTATATAACCCCAATATAACCCCAATATAACCCTAATATAACCCCAATATAACCCATTATAGTAGTTTCCATTTTCTTTTCCATTATCCCACTATAATCCCCACCTAAACCCTAGACCCTAAACCCTCAACCCTAAACCCTAAATGGTAGTTTCCATTTTCTTTTCCATTATCCCTAATATTACCCCAAATGGTTCCAGGCACAGTTAGAGACGGTCAGGGTTTTGGCTTTTTGGATAATGGAAAAGAAAATGGAAACTACTATAATGGGTTATATATCTATTGGGGTAATATTAGGGTATATAGCTAAGTCCTTCAAAGCCTTAGCAGCTGGGGCAAGGGAAATTCTACAGGCGACATCCTTGTTCAAAAACTGCCTGCGAATACCTGCAAGGCCACTTCCAGCACCCGGCCTCCATGTTTGGTTGCCATAGCCATAGCCACTGCCCAAAAAACTGAGGCACTAAAGATTGGGCACCCTGAAACCGCAGTGAGGTTTCTGCCTCTGCGAACAGGAAGGATGTGCGGGAATCTGAAGCAATGTTGCAAGGCAGGCCTGCAGCATTGGTGATAAAAAAAAACCGAGGGTTCAGTGTTTTTGGAGGTATGCTCAAAACCTTTTCTTGAGAGGTTGGATCACATGTGAATCGCGTTCTTTGCCGGTGGCAATCTTGACCCATAGGAAACGAAATTCAGACTCACAAGAACATGAAAAGCGCTCCCATCCCCTCCGCAACCTCAACTCGCCTCTATCGAGCCCAATACATCTCACAGTCTGATGCGCTGATGAATCTCAAGCTCACGTACATATAGCCCCGCTTACAGAGCGCAGTATTCACCGATCAGGTCAGACTCGTAGGCTCCCGTCTAGGTACCTTTAGCTTTAAGAGGAAGCGGCATCCTTAAGTGCTTTCTTGTAGCAGTCGATGGGCTTTGATCTCGCTGGTCGCACGAGCTTAGTCAGCTGGGATTGCCCGATAAGCGCATCACTTAATGACACACCCTCTTAACCTCTGCAGATTGCCATATCTAAATTCAGGTTTCTTCGAAATGGCCGCTGGTAGAAGCTGAGAAAACACATGTGGGGGATTTCCAACCTGACAAGTAGCTGACATCATGCTGCGGCATGCCAGAACCACACGAAGGGCTTCTTGCGATCATGAACCAACTGTTGGAACAGAACCTGCCCAATGCGCCTATGTCCAGTCCAGTCCTTATCACCGCTGGATGAGTTATCTTGCTTGTGCTACTTGAGCTTTTGTTACCCGGCCCCTCGCATAATCTCTCATCATATTCATTTCTTGCTCTAGCTCACGTGGTCGATACAACCAGTCATCTACTTGGCGGCTCATGGGACAAGGGAACTACGCAGAACGGTGGCTACAGCCTTATACTTGCCCTAAATGGAATTCACTAGGTTACCCAAAATACAAGTAGAGATATTATGACCCCAGCTATGGATAGTTCCTGGTTCCCACGCATGACCGTTCTGGAATGACTCTTAAACCTGAAGTTTAGTCAATCGCGAGGGCCATCCCAGCAAGCAGCCGCAAGCAGCCGACGGTCCTCCCAGAAAAGTTTCCGCCGCAGAAAGCTTCAAAGCCATGGGCACATTCCCTGGCAAACTCGCATCTGACGTAAGACACCGACAAAAGGTCAACGTCCCATTTGGAAACGAGTGGCCATCTGTCTTCAAACTACCACGCGTGTGTTGTTAGTTATGGCTAAATCAGGGAGGGGGGGGGGGGCAAACTATTGCTACAAGCTCAGGTATCTTTGCACCGCTTACCCAGATCTAGCAGGCCTCGCCTGACAAACAATCGTGACGGGCCCGTCCAAGGGGAATGCTACTTCAAACCCCTCAGAAATAACCGGACCGGCGTAGTCAGTTACCTTTTTCATCCTTTTTCAATGGATCGGTCATGTCAAAATGTAGATGCCTATGCTTCCAAGCATCCTATCGAAGCGCCGTTTGCAATGTAAAACATGGTCGTTGGTTTATGTACGTAACCGAAAGCGCCATGAACCATGAGGACCGTTTCGAAACAGATTTTCTTATTTTCAAAAGCGAACTTGTCAAGGGAAACTTGCATGGGAGAAACCCCAAGCACGCAAGGATTCGCCAAGAAGCCATTGATCCGAGAAGAGCGTGTTGTAGCCACAAGCCGGTTGCATGTGTCAATGCATATGCAGTTTTCACCTCTAGTGGTACCACAACACCCAGCAGCTTCAACAGCATACGCAGCTGCAACCTGAAGCCCCGCAATAAAGCTTTGAAAGGTACAAGCATGCTATGTCGTGGACATCCTCCAGTGAATCTGGAACCTTTTACGCATCTTTGACAAGTTTATCATGCTTACGAAGCTCATTTGGCAGCTCCTGTGGCAACAGCTCCGCCTCTCGAGAGAGTTTGGCTTCATGGGTGCAAGGCACTGCGTCACGGCAATGATGCACGGGACGGTTGGAGCAGCGAGCCGCTGGCTAACCGCACATGAAGTTTTCGCAGAATGGAGTCATCTTAGAAAGCCCTTGAGCATACCGGAAATCTGCAGGCGTTCTAGGGGCCCGTCATGTGGATTCATACGGGGAGGAGTTTGAGGACGTCCCACCTTTTTGGGGCGGCTAAAGGTGCTAGCACGGATTTGCACAAGCCTTCCTGTTGCTGGATTGAACCACGACCACAATTACAACGCCTGCCATGGGCCCATCTTGCGCTAAATGACCAACCAAGACGCCATACCTTGCGATTTAGGGCTTTCCGTAGCACCCGGCGGCTCGTGCTGGAAGACTGTGCACCAGAGGTGCCAGAAGGTGTAGCAGAGCTCTGCAACAGTGAGCAGATTTGGATCTAATGAGAACAATATGATGATCTTTCAAGATCCGGGGCTCCTCGCAACCTAATGTGTATGCCTACACTGTAGAGGAGTATGAAGCTGGCTAGAGCAGGAGTCATCTTCAGAACCGTTCGCTATGATAGAATGGAACATGGTGGTTTCCTCAAATGGTTTGTAGACCCCCAAAATACAATCCTTATTATTAATGGGGACCTGCGAAACCCTAACCTAAACCCTATATACCCTAAAAAATCCTAATTCAAGGTACCCAGAATTCTTGGAAACCCCCACATCAGTTCTGGTCACTGTCGACTCACGAGCTCCCAGAGGCTTTTCAAAGCCAAGTCTTTGGTGGATGTGAACAGCTTAACTCCCCTATGGTTTTGAAGATTCCTGGGCTCTTTAGCTCCCCTTGTTATATTGATATAGACTATCCCTAGCTCCTTAGCTCCCCCCAAAAGTATGGGTAGTTAATGTACGCGTCATTACTATAAAGGGTGCGATAACACTCTAAAACTCCTGTGGCCAGAACAATTCTCAGATCTCAGATTTATAACTTGATTTTAAGTTCGAACCTATGGTTTCCTTGATAGACCCTGTTTTCATATTGGGCGGTCCGGGGATGCTTTTTATGAAAGGGCGATGACAACATAATTCCCGGGCCCAACAATGCAAGTTGAAATCCTCTCCTGCTCCTCCTTCCCCTACTCATAGTCTTACTCTTGTTCCTCCTATTGCTACTTACAATACTACAAACTTGGAGGGGAGGGTATTAAACTGACCCTTACATTAGTGTTCCTGCTTTTGGTTTTGGGGCATGATGGACTGCAGAAGATTCCAGGCTTGTGCTTCTGGTTGCAATTCAGGGTGAAGGCTTGAAGTAATGAGCATACGTCCTGCACAACGTAGGGCTGTAAAGGAATCAAAGCTAAAGTATCAAAATATGGATATATATATATATGTAGCTACTTGTGTTTCCATTGTGATGGTAACTCAATCAAAGTCTCTTAACAGCAACCGTGGTTTACTCCTCTGGCACAAACTACACAGGGACTTCATTAAGACCTGTCCGAATACAGCTCAGGGACTATTATATATTCATATGTTTACATATATACCTTATACGCAACATACACACATATGCATGTGACCCGTATGCAATAATGGAATGTGGGAAACCTTGTGTGGTGTACACTCTCGCCCGATCGGATCTGCAGCCAGCCAATTCATTGAATACGCGGGGCGGAAATTTTGGGGGCCATCCACCAGAGACTTGGGTAGCCGCAATCCGCCAAGGAACAGTGTGGATCATGAAAACTGTCTGAGAACGCACAGTCACAGGAGAATTCTACGCAAATTTCTCATTGATTGAAACAATGGACCAAACCGTGCAAATTACAGCCCCTTGGCCCTACGACCCCGAAACATTTGTTCAGGACAGGTTGCCAGGCTTTGGAATCCAGATTGAAGGGATTGGGGTCCAAATTTGCATGAGGATCATAGGAACTGTATAGGTACAGTGTATTGTCGAGTATATGGGGGATTCCTGAAGTAGGACGACAGAGACTAAAACAGCATACAGTAGCAGAACTTTTTAAGCTGCACAGCCTATCTTGCACAAGTCTGCACCCAGCAGAGGATTACATGCATCTTTGCCAGATTTGAAGCAAACGTAAGGAGTTCAACAGCTTGGCTAAGCAACTGAGGCCAGTGCTGGCAGGCAGGGGATGAAAAAGGTTTACCAAGAATACCCAATACACGCCCTTGCCAGGTAGCTTCAACTTGTTGTAGCTATCTGACAGCGCGGGCCGAGCACTTGAAAGCACAGGTGCCAAGCATAAAAGGAATGGGACAAGTGCTTGGGTTCATTCTGATACATACTCTCTAGGTGTCCTTGGACTATCTCCTCCACCATGCAAGGTGTAGCAGCCCCAGGGCCTTACAAAACTGGCTTTTCTCAGGCCGGAGCCATTTACTGCTGCGCAAGGCGCTAAGGAAAGGCTCTGCCCACACGCTGCATGCGGTCGTTTTGCCACACAAGCGTGGGCCGGTGCATACAGGCGAGGTTTTCCGACATGGACGTGGGTGAAGTGAGTGAAAGGTTAAAGGGAGATCGATTATTCCGGCAAATCCATGCAAAAGCGCTGGGCGGAATTACATGCTTCTACCCTGGAGTTTTCCAAGTCCGGGCTTTCAGGGCTGCGGGTCAGGGACTTAGGACCCAAGGTTGCAACCAGCAGCCTAACAAACCCCAGTTCCATCCCTGAGTCGCTTAGTAGCGCCGGCCCCCGCCATAACTTCGGCCTCGGCTCCGGCTGCCATAAGGGCTGTAGTCGCTGTAGTCTGCGCCGTAGTCCTTCAAGAGTTGAATCTGAAGGCTTCTTTGGCTGTGTTACCTAAGGCTTGGGGGCAATGTGCGGGTTTGGTAAGGCCGTTGACAGGTTGGCAACAGCAGGCTCGATGCGGTAGCGTAGTGGCAGCAGCAGCTACAGTGGCTTCGGCAGCGGGCAGCAGCAGCCAGCATGCTGCAGCAGGCAGCGGCGATAGCAGCAGCAGCAGCAGCAGCAGCAGCAGCGATGACGGCGGCGACGACAGCAGCAGCCAGTCGTAGGAATAGGAGTAGGACTAGAGCACGGGAGCAAGAGTAGTAGGACAAGGTGGTTGCAAGTGCACCCAAGGGGCATCGTCATCGTCATCTTCTATCAGGTAAGGATTTCGGCTTTGGCCTGGGCAGACTTTGGAGACAAATCCCAGACAATTTGTGCGAAGCTGGAGGTGCTGGGGGGTCTCGGTGCAGGAACGCACTGCTGTCAAGGGCTCAGAGGCTGCATCCACAAACTAACCATTTGAAAAGGACTTGATGGAGCCAAAATCAAAGCATCTCACTGAATCCTCCATGTGTGAAACTTATCATATATTAGACTTGGGCATTCAAAAAAACACAGGACATCATACGAAACCCACAGTTTCTTTTGAGAGAGAGAGAGAGAGAGAGACCCCCTACAAGAGAGTTCCCGCTTGGCCATTGAAAAGCTGAGGCTGGAGCTTCTTCCGCCATTGTCGTAATCTCCTGCAGAAGATGCTTTGTCAAGGCTCGACCAGCAAAAAAGAATAACGTGTGTGGATTGTTGTTGCAGCTCTGTGTTTTCAGCACTTTGTACCAGGCCATGACAGCATGCGCGGGCTTCAAATTCATCCATGCCTTTGTTGGCTTGCGGCAAGCTTCTGGGGAGAAAGCAAAGCTACCCATGGACACAAGAACTTTTGCACGTCCAACTCTCTGCAAACTACGCAGAGGATTACGACAACACCATGCCCGGGAGGCTTTCTTGCTCAAACCCTAAACCCAGTCAGGCCCTTGATTTGCATGTTAGGTCTATCAGTGAGAAGCCCTTGCAGGCGCCACTAAGCAAACCTCTGAGCGAGGAATTTTTAAGGGCTAGTCCTGAGCATGGCGAACTACACCAGAAACTTTACCGGATAGCTGCGAAGGAACTTAAGTCAAGTTATCATAATATTGGTATAATATAGTAAATACGAGCGTTTCCCTATCATAGAAATACTTTTATATTGCTTGACAGCAACCCAGTTCAGGGTAATCTGCTTTGCTCCTGTGACTTATTGGTTCTTAATAGGGGATAAGGGAATATACTCCCAATGTAATCCCTATATAATGTATTCTATACTCCCTACTCACCCCCCTGAAGGTGAAGATCTTGAAGCCTAAAGCCTTCTTCGATCCGGAACGGATGGTCCATTTCTGCTCACATGTTCTCCCTATCCTCAGCATAAGGGTCCCGAAACAAAACCAAACAAGTTAATCCTTTCACCTAACTCTAACTATAATCCCCCCCTCCCCACCCCCCTTCATGATTCCCAAATGTGAGAATTATACGTTTGAGGGTTCAAGAACTACAGGTTAGCCGCTACTCTCTGGGCTACAGTCTTCAACATTCACCATCGAGTTCCTTGAAGCCCTCCGAAGCTGTGACTCAAACCCCATGAAATCTGAAAACACACAACACATGGCTTTAGCAAATGGCAACCCCTAAACAACGATCTCGCAACTTTGAACAATGCACCTCCCTTCCCCTACCCCTCCACTCACCCCTCGTCTCCTTTGTCCTCCCTTCCGCCTCACCAGACTCTAAGCCCCAAGCCCGGAGTCCTTATACAAGGAATCTAGAATCTACAGCCATAAAACTGGTCATTATTTATGGACCCCTAGATATTTTAAAGTGAGCTCCTGAATCCCAATTAAGAGTCGCACCTCGACCACCCCGGTAGCCTGGACTGGCACTTCGGCTGCGGAAACCTCCTCCTGTGAGACTTGGGGGAATAATGGAAGATCAAAGAAAAAGGAACATGGAAAATCGAATGGAAGCTGCTACAGTATTTAAGGTTTAAGGATATTCTACCCCAGTAGGGAGAATCAAATGGAAAACAAAATGGAAACTCGCATATCAGTTGGGGCTTAGGGTAAAGACGTCGCCCAACCATGATTGGGAATGTACGGGGGTCTTGGGCTTGGATTTAGCGAGATTTGGGCAAGTTGTTCAAGTCTTCCACAAATAAGCTGACCTTGCTCTAGGGACCGCTTTGTCTCGCTCAAAGCTCCAGCACCTCCTTTGAACTCTGGAAGCTTCCTGACTCAACCCGAGGGATGAGCCGTCGAAATGAATCTTCCCTCGTTAACTAGAACCTTTCTCGTAGCCACTGCCAAGCCCCAGCGACAGGCTCGCCATACGATGCCTACCATGTGACACCTTTCAGGCTTGAGGACGGATAACCCCTCAAAGCTGAACCATATGCTGAAGAGGTGCCCAGAACTAAATCTCCAAGGCAAACAGCAGCCTCAAAACTTACAGGTGGCAAGAATGCCCGGCAATCACAAAGCCACTACAGCCCCAACTTAACAGAAGCAGAGTACGGATGACAATGACGACCCAAACCTGTCCTACTGCGCCATTGCGGCTGTCTCTGCTGTATCCACCACCATAGCCGCCACCACCGCCGCGGCCGTAGCCGCCGTCGCGGCCGTAGCCACCGTCGCGGCTGTAGCCGCGGTTGCGGCCGTAGCCGCCGCCATAGCCTGGGCAAGCGGGTGGAAGCTTCGAGCCGCCAAAACATGACTGAACGAAAGTTCCAGCGGTGTGTCGGCTTTCAAGGGTTCTCGTTGCCACAGCTTTACGTCTGCGAGACAACCTTTTCTGCTACCATATCGTATACGGCTAGGGCCCTTTCCAGCCGGCATTACGAAATGCTCGCTGTATGTCGGAAATGCATCGCAACGTTCTAGATGCCTACTCTGAAATGGAACAAGTGCCGCCGAATTCCTGGTCTCAATTCAGATCCTAGACCCTGAAAATCCACCACGAAAACTCAACCCTAAACTCCTAAGCCCGCTTTTTCGAAACCCTGATAGCGGGCCCGAGTCCCTCGTAGGACCTGCCTCCTCGCGAGGAAGACCTTGAGTTCCCACGTGATGAAAAGGCCATCTCCTGTTCAGCAGGGATGGTAGACCCCATAGGTGCCAAAAGCGGACCGCTTTTTTTTTGGAAAGCTGCTGGATCTTGGGCGTGAGTACCAGTCTGCTAGATGAGCCTACGTAACTTAGGCTTCTAAGACTCCAAGGTCGTTTGCGTTGGTTCAGCTTCTAAGGTAGCTGCATTACAAGTAAAGATGTATCTGGAAAGCATGGACACTTTTCGAGACTAGGGTCCGTACTCAGGCCGTGCTATATGATGAAGGGTATCCAGAAGAGGCCTGGTTCCTGCAAGCCCTAGATGTGAAATGAGTTGAGTTGGACATGAGCTTCCGCAGACCCGATGCGCAACAGGTGCTCACATCAGTGCTGGAAATGGCGGCACCCCAGACTGGAACCGTAACTGTGAGCCCACCTCTGGACAAGCCCCGATGTGTCAAGATTTGCGTTACTTTGCATAAGATCCAAAAAACTCATGGAGCATACTGAAGTCCATCCTCCCAAAAAGGGTGAAGATCCCATCTGAGTTGGCGAAGAACCCTTCTACGCGGCTTTTCGCCGAGCTCACAGAAGACAACCAAGAACATCAGAACAGATCAATTAGATCAGTGGATGGAAGTTGTTGAGCTGCAAGCAGACTGTGCCACGCCACGCGGGCATTGCATCAAGTCAAGGGGTTATGAAGTTTAATAACGGGCTTGAACTCGAAGACTCCAAATTACTGCCCATACATTCCCTCCACCAAGCTTTGGCATTAACCTAACTGTTCGTCAGGGGTTCATGACAGCCAGCATGACACTAGGGACCAGAACACGACTGAGACAACAATCATAGAATTTGAAGCTTTCAGCTTTCCCTGCGCAAGTACTCCAAGTACTCCTCGTCTAAGACTGAAACAGAACTTGACTTGACGAGTCAGCATCCTGCTAGAGACAAGTTGTTCTGGCACGTGTGCTCTACTTGTGCTGGCCAGTTCCCTGAAGCTATTTCACCAAGCCCCTTGACGAAGAGGGTCCGACATTTGTGCCTCCGCCTTTCCAAATATGGCTCCCATCTCAAGGCTAGTGCAATGTCTGAGTTAGCCCCTCGCGCAGGAACAAGCAATGGACCAAGAAAGCTACTATGTTCACAACTTATTTGTAGCATGCTGCTCAACGGCTGTTCTTCCAATGGAGTTCCAGTTCACGCCAGCAATGTTTCATTTGTAGTGCTTCAAAGCGCCACAAGGCAACGTTTTATTTGTAGTGCTTCAAAGCGCCACAAGAGGACACCGGGAAGCTGACAGCCATGCATGGTATGTGATCGTACGTGGTAATACATAGGCTGCTTGAAGCCTGGCCCCCGTCTCCTCTAACCACCTGGGAACCTCCGTTGCTGTCTCATCCTCCTGGATGCAAGGGGTTAGGGTTTAGGGCTTGGGGTTTAGGGTTACCCCCCCCCCTTCATATGGGGATATAATGGGATAATGGAAAATGGAAACCACCATTTCAGGTTTAGGGCTAGATTTCAAGGCTGTATGTCTCTCCTGGATACTACGGATATTAGAGCTATATTCTAAACTCCTTAAAGGCGTTTATATAGGGGATTCCAAAGGGGAGTATTATTGATAATTAGGGCTTCTTAAGGAGGATACTACGAGTTTAGACTATAGCTGATATTGTTGGTGAAGAGGCTTACTTTCGTTTAGGATCAGGGCTGCGTGGGGCTTTGAGGCCTACAGCTGCTCGAGGTGCCGGGTGCATGAAGTGCCGGTGACAAACGCGGAAGTTCTCAAGCCTGTACCTTGGAACAATAATAAGGGGGGACTTTAATGGGAACCCCAAACAGGGAACCCCAAGAATATAGTAGGAATATGATGGAATATGAGGACCCTGGTAAGTATATTCCTATAATATTCCTACTATATTCTTGGGGTTCCCTGTTTGGGGGTCCCATTAAAGTCCCTTTAGATAAGTCGGCAAGGCAAAAAATGAAAAAGCCCCGCAGACACACCTATTTGATGAGCATGGTCTCCAGAAGCCAAAGAGATTAGGGTGCTGCAGCTAAGGGCGAAGGACGTTGACAGTGTCTTCACCCAAAGCTTTTTTTTTGCCGGACGCGAATGATCTGTCAAGGCCTGCGATATCCTGCGATTCATTCAAGCTTCGAGGTGATGGTTCCTAACGCCTAGTTTGGGAAATCAAGCCCTGGCAAGGTAGCACTCTTGATCAAATGCCTGAGCCATCCATGTTCTGCTAGACAACCTTCGACCAGGGACCATGATGCACGTTTTAGACCGAAAAATGAGCCCGAAGTTCAGGACTGCAACCATGCGCCCAAATGCAAATTCGTTGTACCATGTCAACTGAATCCCAGCGGGATCTCACAGATCTTGAAAAGCGTTTCTAAACAAACTCTACGATGTGAATAGTTCAGAACTCTGACTAGCTGGATGGAAACAGAAAGACCCCAGGCTGGCGCTTTCAAGTTCCGTTTGTGAGCTAAAGGATGCAGCGGTACAGAACAAGCTGTTGCTCTTTCGGATCTAAGAGAAGAACATCTATGACCTGCACAACAAGACACTTCCATGAAGACAAACCGTTGCGCAGGCCTCCTTGGCATCTCTCAGGGATCGCACAATTTCCTGGAAACACCAGCAGGCCGAGCTACCTACACGGATCTTCCGGGCATAGCTCATGAGGCCTGACTACGCTGAATCGCTAGTGCTGGGTGACTGTGACCCCAGTGTTTCTAGCACTTGACATGATGTGGCCGCGCCATCAAGACCACCAAAGAATCCGAAGTGCCATGTATTGAACTGCTAGTGACGCGGATCCTGAAATCCAACCTTTCAAGTTCTGACGGTACATATCGGTGGCAGGCGAGGCATTCAGGAGGTCAGGTTCATTCTGACAAGCCGACAAACCTCGCATCCTGCACCGGCACCTAAACGTTCAACTTCATACCCTGCGGCCACGCGGAGTCCTTCAATGCCGGCTCCTTGGAGCCTACAAAGGAGGTAGCCACACCCTTGTTGCCAATGCGACCTGAAGCATCACACGTGCGAAGTTTCGCTGCTGTCCCCTTCAGATGGGTGAAAGGATGTTGTTAAAACATGGTGCACACTTCCCTACTGATCCATACCAGGAACCTGCGTAAGAGGGTTGAGCTTGTTCTTGTTCAAGGATTTGGGGCACGACGCGCAAGAGGACCACCCCCCCCATGACTTCTCCAGTGAGCTGTCAGCTCATGTCAAACAAGCACGCCGACCTCCTGGCCAGAGTGATTCTCACATCCGCAATGTCCGCCGACCCTCCCCCCTCAACCCTGAATCACAATCTATGCCAGCGCTGCTGCGAGCAGGATTGCAGTCCAGTGGCCGGTCCGCCCGACACGATGAACGTAGTCGTCCCCGTTCCTTTTGCACGGGGGCAGATTTCAGGAAAGTGTTTGGGTGTTGTGGTATCCTTCCAAGCAGTGACCAACATCCCATGAACAATAAGAAGCGCCCATAGCAGCACAGGCCGGCGTAGCAACATGAAATGCCACGGAGGGCAAGAATCAGGGCACAGCCAAACCCTTGACGTGCAAAGCAAAGTTGTTCTGTCCCCACATCCCCCTAATGAACCCTAACCCCAAATCCTACCGGTAAAAACCCTAAACCCTCAGGTGACCCTAAGCTCTCAGTACCTGAAAAAACCCTAAAGACCTAACGGACCCTAAACCCCCAAAAAACCCTAAACCCCTAAGGGACTCTAAACCCTAGACCACTAAAGAAACCAAAGAAAACGGAAGCCCCTAAAGAACAACCCTCAACCCGAAACCCCTAAGGCAACCTGAACCCTTAGCCTAAACCTCATAATAGCCCTGCCAAGCCATGGGTCAAAGGCAGGTCGTAGTTGATCACATGGTCGATGCCGGGAAGGTCGAGGCCGCGGGCGGCGACATCTGTCGCTACCAGCACCTAGGGTGTACAAGGAGTATTCCATCCTACCCTAATTTCCAGGGTTCAAAGGTTAGGGTTTAGCAGAACACTTTCTAGGGTTTGGGTAAGGGGGTCATGAAGGTTCATGTCCTCAAAACCACAGCAAGGTTGACAGAGCGACAAGCATACCAAGTCATGCATATGTCGAAGCTTGTACCTATACCAGAAGTCACATATACCCTTTTACTTGTACCCGTATGATCGAGTTGGATCGCAGCAGCGCGCGTGCTGGGGCCGGCACGTGTGCGCGTCCACTGCGCAGTGCGTTTAGCGACTTATCTCGCTGGTTCTGGCTCACGCCTGCGCAGGACTTAAGCAAGCCCAAGTGTCTGAGTACATCCCTGTACAACTATGGAGTAAACACTTCTGAATACTTCTCGGGCTTAGTATATAGTATATGCCGTGCAGGTACTCCCAGCCCTTCGGGTGAGTAAGGTACATGGGGTATCATGTAAATGCGGTAATTATAGAAACTAACAGGAGCAACAGAAACAAGACCCAACCGCTTGAAATATTGCCTCATGATTTATGAGCTATTCTGCCGTGCCGGGATGGCAAGCCAGCAAAACCTCAACTGCCATGTTGGATGACGTGCTCTGAAACCGGTGTAGGCGCATTGTCTTCCAGAAGCTGCTTCAACACTTTATCTAGGGATTAGGCATGGTGATCTTGTCGTATGCTTGCTGGCACACCTAAACCCCAAACCCTAAATAGTAGCTTGCGTTTTCTTGTCCATTATCCCTATATAACCCCTACATAACCCTAAACCCTACCATTGATAGATCTAGCGTCAGGAGCGTCTGCAATTCGGAACCTGGCACTACGCAAGCAGGCTGCAGGACAAGCGCCGCTGAAGCCAAACCAGGTACTGTTCCGGTGCTACACTTAACGCCTGGCACACAGGCACTGTGTTTCCAAGTTTCTAGACCAAAGGCTCCATACAGTAACTCAGCAGCAACCCTACAGGGCAGCAGCTGCAGACAGACACTCGTCATCGCCAAGGGCCCTACACAAAAGAGCATGCAAGAGGGGTTCCCAGGACAGGATAATCACGCAAGAACTCTGTAGGCTTTCCAGACATAAAAAGCCGGCCTTAGTCAGCAGATAAGTGCTTGCATGACCCAGCTTCCCTGGCTAGCCCCCATGCGCGTGCCGACTGTGCTGACCGCGCGCCTCCATGCATGCTAGTGCAACGGATTCGCATATCCTGGAGCCGGTAGCAGATGTCGTCCACCTGCAGTTGCTAATACATGAAGATTGAGCACCACAAGCATAGAAGGAATCCATGCGGTTTTGAAAAAAAAACGTCACTTTTGCACCCTAAACCGTCTGCCCGTCTGCCCGCTGTCCTGTGGGAAGAACATGAATTTGTCATAGAAGCTCTCTTGGCTCACTAGATGATGTCAGATTCACCACACCCCAAAATCGATTCTCCTTGTCGGCCGCGGTGACAATCCATATTGCAAGTTTCTGAAAATGCCCTTTGGAGAGGCGGTCGTCTGTCAGAACAAGCGCCATCTATATTGAGCCTGTCATCTGCGGTGCCTTCCACTCTGAGACTAAAAACTCTGCAAACAGTCCTTAAGCACAGAACCACGAACATCCCTTGACTGAGCCATTAGCCATCATCCTACAAGCCAAGCATCCCAACCCAATCAACCGAGTGCCAAACCTGCGCAGCATGCAATGGGGAACTCTTCAAATCCTACATTGAAACACCCGCAGCCCCACAAATCCCACACCCAAAGCCCAAATCCTCAATTGCGAGTTGGACATTTCTGCTTCTCAAGTAGAACGCTCCCGCATGTAGATATACCGCAACAACACTGTTTGAGAAATCATTGGTTTAAGAAATTGAGCCCCTCGGCGGCCGCGCATATATATATATATAAATGTATTTTTTGGTCCGAAAGTACAGGGCAAACAGAAATTAAGAAATCGAGGGTGCCCTGAGAAACAATTTCTTAATCTATTTTACTTTTGGCGCAATGTCTTAATTTGGCCGTTTTTGAAATCTCTCAATTGGTTAAAATCGGGCTGCTTATAGAAATGATTTGAGATGGTCCAATTCTTCTCCAAATTGATAAGCTGACCAGATTTCAAAAAAAAACAAATTAAGAATTGAGTGGCTCGTTTTTGTAAATTTGAGAAATTGAGGGGCTCAATTTGCCAATTTCGCCGATTTTGATATCTCTCAGTTTTGATAAGAAATACTACATCTACTCCATTTCTTAATATGAAGTACCACAGCTGCTCCATTTCTTAAATACCTTTTCCCAAATTCCCGAATTGAGAAAATTTATATTAAGAAATCGAGGGTACCCTCAAAGTCCGCTCGAATATTTTTGATAAACAACTGTAGGCTTCATCGTTAAGAAATCGAGGGTTCCCTCATCCTGTTTCTTCACTGTACCTGCACCCAAGACCCCGCGAAAGCTCGGAAATCCTGACCATTGTGCATTCCAATAATGCCTTGATGACTAGCAGGTCTGCAACTCCACACAAGTGGGTTCGGAATCTCTAGAAACTCAGAAGATGATCTGCTCCACGGCATTCTGAGCAAGCCCACGAGATTGTACGTGCCTCTTCGGAGTCCACATGGATAAGCTTGCGAGAGGCCACACAAAGCATCGGATGCAGACATGATTATGCATGCTCATCCCTTTTCCTAACTACAGAACTCTACATCCTCATCCATATTCCTACATACATGATTAGACATCCTCAGCAACATTCTGAAGAAGGCCCATACATCACGATTGTAAACCACCAAGATAAAGGCCTCCCTCTTGGAGTTGGCGAACACGATGGTCTTGCCAGGGCCACCATCCTTTGCCTTCACCTGGACCATGGGCTCTCCACACATGGGAAATCAAATGGAAAATTAATTTGAAACTTGGGGGTAATATGGAGAATATATCGGATATCACCCACAGCGGAGCAACAAATGGAAAATCACCTGGAAATTGAAGCGGAAACTAATAGGGCCGGAGGATGAAGCTGATATCATAAGACCGAAGTTCTGTGGGTTTTGACAGGGCCCAGGTTTGACTTATGGTTGAACTTCGCCGGCGGCTGCCCACAAATACTTCGATGGCAAATCAAGAGCTTAGCAAAGTCTTAAGGATCTGAAAGCATGCAGCGGAGCTGCTAC
The DNA here is from genome assembly GCA_905231905.1 of Symbiodinium pilosum. Classification (NCBI taxonomy): domain Eukaryota; class Dinophyceae; order Suessiales; family Symbiodiniaceae; genus Symbiodinium; species Symbiodinium pilosum. The sequence goes on along the minus strand of CAJNIZ010033570.1, from coordinate 38,365 downwards.
CCTGCACCCGAAGGCCCGCACCCTCCAGATGCTAAGCATCATGGCTGGCACGTTGAGACACAGCAGGGGCCTCATCCAAAGTCTCCATCAGCTTCTCAAACTTATCACCTGGCAGTTGCGCTCAGTGCTTGGGGTATAGTTTCTTTCCGGAGCCAACGGTGCTTCTGTTCAGGTCATTGCGCTCCGGTCCGGCTTTGCATGGAAGTTGCTGTCATTTGGGAATGTCTCTCTATACGAAGCTTGCTTTGTTGCAAACGAGCTCCTGAGCGTGCTGAATCTGGCAATGAGGAGTTGAGGCAACCATGCGGAGGACAGATTCAATGCTTGGGCCAGCCCGGTCACCTAGTACGTGTGTGTCTGCGCGAATGCCCACGTTTACTATCAAAAGCAGCGCGCACAGTGCGCCACAGAGCAAGAGATGGTAGTTTCCCAAAATAAGGGGACCCCAATATAGACTCCAAAATACTATACTCATTATTATAGGGACCCCCCAAAATTTGGTACCCCCCCAATTTTGGGAAACCCCCGGGTCCATCCGGTCTGCACTCTCGACAAAAACGATCCCATCCCGAGCCAGGCTCTCATAAAAAAAACCTGTCCCTAAGGGTCCTCGGGACTATTGATGGTATTTGGGCCCTCTAAAGCCCGATTATTTGGGTCCTTGGACCCTTAGGGTGTGCTGACCCCCAAATTCCGGCTTCTGCATCTACCCATGGACCTAGCATCTTCGACCCAGAAGTCTGGCAAAATCAAATCTGATAATTAGACTCCTAAACTCGACCTGTGGGGCGTGTTGCCGTGCACCGGAATTCTTCACACCCAGAACACCCTGCAAGAGATGACCAGCCACAACCAACACGCTCTTGAACAGCCTTGAGGCGTCCAAGTAGCCCTGAATTCGACAGATCTTGGGTGCCGGAGAGCACATGCAGTATAGGTACTTGGGCTCTCTGCACCCCAAACCCTCAAATCTGCTAACACGTCCAGCAGAGTGGCCCCAGCCGATGTTTTCGAAGCGCTGCTCGACGTTGGAGGCTGTGGCGCCGACGTGCCCTGGCCATGCTTTTTTAGGCTCTAGACCTCGAGGGAACGTAGCTTCCCAGACTACATCAGGAGGCAGTTTAGGATGCTACGTGGCATAGACAGCGTCGGGAAGAAAACTCTTGTGCATGTTTTGTATGGGTATAGGTAATGTCAACTTCAGATTAGTAAGGGGGGTCGTAATAGACCTAAATCGGGCCTGAACGGAATAATGAAAATGGGTATGTATTAGAGCTAAATCCGAGCTGAACGGATTTATAACAACGCAGGAACGGAATAGTGCATGCTAGCTTCAGAAAATCTTTAGACTCAAATCTTTAGAGTCCAGGGCTTAGGGTCCAGGGTTTAGAGCATAGGGTTAAGGGTTTAAGGGCCCGGGCCCCCCAAACAACTTTTCCCGAACTTGATTAGGGACCCCCCGGTTTATTCAGATCCGGACTTGTTGGGGGGGTTTAATAAT
>CAJNIZ010033570.1:0-36764 GCA_905231905.1 Symbiodinium pilosum | reverse complement strand
TCCGGGCTGAACGGATTAATAACAACATTCGAGGAGTCTACGTTCACGGTTTGAGCTTAATTCACGGTTTAAGGTTTAATTAGGCTTTAGAATCCAGGGCTTAGGGTCCAGGGTTTAGAGCATAGGGTTTAAGGTTTAAGGATTAATTGAGGTTTGGGTCTAGGATTTAGGGTTTCAGGTTTGGGGATCAGGGTTAAAGGTTCAGGGCGTTAGGTTCGGGCTTCAAACTTTATTTACGGGCTCAAGGTTCGGGAGTGGCCCGGGCCCCGCGAACAAGTTATCCCGAACTTGATTGCGCCCCCCCCCCCCGATTCTTCAGAATCGTACTTGTTAGGGGCGTTATTAGTCAGAACCCGCCATTAATGTTCTTTCGGTTTTTCCAGCTAGTTGGCATAAAGGACCTCTTCCCTGACTCCTGGTAAAACTGCGGGGACCGGTACAAGTGGCCAAGCCCTACGTACTTTATGCAAACACGAGCCCATGAAGCACAAGTACGAAGTTTGGTAGCTTGAGGAAGAATTTCGCTGACCTCTGGGATCACGAAGTTAGGACTAGCACCAAGACTAGCTTGTTCCAGTAAGTGTAGCAGCCGTTCAAAGAGCCTGCAGCTTAGAAGCCCTATCCGAAGGGTCAGCAACCAACACAATCACCACCTTTTGATCTGAGAACCTGAGCCTGCGATGCTGGCCGACTTGATGTAGGGGCAACCCGACAGTCCACTCTAATGAAAGAGTTTTTGGGGAACCTCATCCCCAACACTCGGACCCCACTTAAAATAATTACATGGCCCCAGGCCCCAGTTTTGGGGGGGGTATGAATTTCTAGTTCATGACACACACACACACACCAAAGAAGTTGGGAAACCAGAGGCCTACTGAGATGGAGTAGTAGTTTCTGTCCAGGAAGTCCATTGCCAGCTCCTGCCAAGCCATGCATCACAGCGTTGCAAGTCAGGACCCCAACGTGTTTACCTCTAAGCAAACTTGAAACCCCCCACAGAAGCCCTCTAGAAGGACAGCAGTCTTCTCAGGGTCCGATGGCAAAGGCCATGTTTGTTCGTGGGAGGATAGGCTTCAATGGCTTCGGAGCTTATGGATCATGACCTTTACCTGAAGAGCAATCGCCGAGTAGCAATAGCCACGAGATAAACCTAACTCAGGCCTCAATGGTTCCTGCTAGCAATAATTTTGGGATTCACCCCGCTAGACCGGGGATGGGGAGCTCTCGGGAGCGCTTAGGTGTTCTGACTCTTCTATAGACGATGCCGAACTTTGAGTCAAGGCCACGTACAGGTGGGTAGCTACCAGGTGGGTACTGTACCCTCATATTCGGCTCATATAGGGTTCCCATAGGGGAAATGCGCACCCTATATGTAGTCTAAACTCCTTTAAGGGTACCTATCTGAGACTTACCCACCTGGAGGCCGGGAGGTGTCCTGGATTGAGAGATGCACCAACAAATCACAAAAATCCAACCGAGCTTAAGCGAAGCCATGATCGGGTTCCTTCTTGCAGTTCTCCACGTCCAGGATCCACGATGCAAAAGTTCAAAGCACATGAATAGAGCTTATTACACTGAACAGGCGCTAGACCCCTAACCCTGAGATGCAGAGAATCTGCAAGATGAACAGTACCTGAAGTTCTTCACTGTGCATGTCGCTCTCACCAATCTTCCCGTGGAACCTATCCACAAGCCCACCGTAACTCAAACCAAAAGTCCACCTCTCATGGCCATGGGCTATGACTAAAATTCTGAAAAGAATTCAAGGATGCCACACAAAGCCACCAATCCTACAACAACCCAAATCCGTGGCACCTGCCTGCCCAAGAACAAGCCAAAGAACGCCGTGGTACTGGGCAAAAATGCTGCCAGAGTGTTCCATCTTGTGAACAAGAACAATGTGTCACTGGTCCTTGATCTCTCTTGGGAAGGTAGCCGAAAACATCCTCAGAGACTCGTAGTCTGTCATAGTTTTGTGGAGGCAGTTACAGGTTCAGGATCAGGGTATTTAGGGCTGTCCGGTGCGGAGTCACGAGCTGTGATTTCACGACTTGAGGTTTGTCCGGGTTTGTTGGAAAATTAGGGCACCTTTCATTGAGCACCCCGTTTCGCATGTCTTGCACGCCCCAACAAGAAATGTTGGAATGCAACAGCACAGTGTTTTCTTTCCGGTGTATTGGGTTGCTCTAGATAACGGTTCCGAATGTGAATTCGTCGTCTCCGAATGTGAATTCGTCGTCCAAAACGTGTAGCACGTTTGGCCTGTTTCGACCGCTGTGGTCGTCTGGCGTGGCTCGCAACACTGCCGCTACAATTCATCTAAAAGACCCAATGCAGGTAATATTCACGGACTTTAGGACCCAATGTAATAGAGTGTCGACGGCAGCTTGTCAATAATCCTCAACGTTTTCTGTTGTACGAAACTTTGCTCAAGATCCTGTACGTACCTCAATGGCGCACACCAAGAAAGGAACCTAGCATTACAACAGGAACCAAAAATATTGCAACCGTGCCAATTATGGCCCACTCCTGGTTTCAAAACAAAGTAGAGATTTCCTGGACCTGGGGGCCCCAGGCTATGGAAGGATGAAAAGGAGATTGCCGGGCTTTTTCTTAGGGAGTGCACTTGGGGGCTCATGGGCAGCTAGGTTGTATAGGTAGTTCTACCTTCACTTATCCTGCTTATAACCCTACACCCCGAACCCAACAAAGCGTAAACGCTATGAGAAAACCCTCCCCACATACAACTGCATGATTCAGCAAAATCCTCACTCCAAAGCTGAGTCGCATGGTCTGCCTTCCTTGTCCTGCCTGTGGCATGCCATGGTTCTCCACGATCTCCCGGATCTGAGGCTCGAAGCCTTGGGGCGTTCAAAAATGTAGGGGTTGTGGCCGCAAAGGCTTTACGTGTTTAGCAAGCGGGGTATGGGTATGGGGATTGGAATTCGGGCTGTGCTGAAGGGAGGGAGCTCTGGAGCTGGGAATGTTTGCCCTTGAGTGCTTGACCCGACAACTTGAGTGAAGCTAGGGACACTTACAGGGTCTTAAAAGAAAGCATTACACGCAGAAAGATGAGGAAATCATAGCCAAGGAGTAACCTGGGATGTTCCCCGAGTCTGCTGTTGACAGAGAACGAAAAAGATGTCGGATCAACAGTGACTTCGAAACACCAGAAACCTGAAGCCCAGTGGAAAACTCTAGGGGGGCCTGGAGACGAAGTCAAGAACCTGAAGGTCATGACTAGAGAACAGAGAGCTTAGGAAGCGTGAACCCCAAAACAAGCATTGACTCCGAACTCTAGACTGACACCAACTCATGTCCTGTTGTGTTTCCGACGCTGCCTTCGAGCTTCCATGAATGCTCAGCGGCTGTTTCCGACTGAAATGCAGCCGGCCGTTGAGACAACTTCCACAAAACTACATAATGCGCCTACTTGGACAAATGGTACAGAGCCTGTTTAGAGAGCGCACTCTGGGTTGCGCATCCAACGCCACAGCTTTAAAACCCTGAAGCGGCCCAAAGCAGAAGCTTCACAGGAAATCTCGCGGCTCCCTCGTGCGGCCAGATGCCCATCCTCTGTATGGTCATGGAGCCTCCCGTTCTAACATTTTTCATGCTCTGAAATTACCTCCCCTCCTCCAGGACAGTTGTAGCCCTGAAGCCGAAACGGCTCCAAAGCACAAGGAGTTCTTGGGCAGGCCACCCATATCCAACATGCGGTCGGCTTCATCAATGGCCAGGAACTGGACTTCCTGTCACAGGGTGTTCTTTGGAGAGACTATTTGACGCTTACGTCTACAGTTCCTCCTGTGCCTTGAATTCACAGCAAGCTTTATCAAGAAAACGTGAGCCGTACTTTGTTTGCTCTTGATCTCTGGGTTGGTGTCAGGTAGCTCTACTGCAGCAAATTACAGTAAAGGTCTCGAGCAGGCTTCGGGCTGAGGGTATACCTTACTTGCCGGGAGGCGCAACAGATCGAAAGGGCTTAGATCATCACGGGATGGATGGTGCGCTTGCGAGCCAGTATCTCATGACTCATAGAGTGGCTAGGGCTTGCATAACTTGAATAAAAGGAAACCTCATGAAAAAATGAAACTGACGCTGGGGTTATAATCAAGGATTATAATGCCAAATTTCGGCAGATGCATGCAGCAAGACCCATCCATTAGTCTAGCTGGGACATGCCAAGCTCATTGCAGGAAGGAGCAGCAGACTGTGGTCATGGCTGCATCTAATGCTATGAAAGCATCAAAGCCTGATACCCTTAATCTGGGTTGCTGCTGAGGAACTTAAGTAAAGTTACCATAATGGGTATATATAAATATAGTAACTAACCCAATATGATAGCTTAAATCAATTTCCTTAACAGCAACCAGACAGGAAAGCCACTACATTGTCCCTACATCCGAAAGTCTGAAAATCCTACCCCCGCCTCCGAAACTCCGCGTCCTCAACAGCAAAATCCTCACTTTGACTGAAGCCTAACCTCAGGGCCCCAAACGTCTGGGCAACGCTGCAACCCTAAACTCATGCGCCGTGCCTCCATCGAAATCACGCCACGATTGAGGAAGTCCTGCGCAGGCTAATGAGGCCAAGTGGCGTGTGTTAATTAGTTCGAACAGCAGGAGTATGTAGGGCCTACTACGTGAAGCTTACATCAGGGCAAGAAGGGTGCAGCCCAAGGGTGTTGGATTTCGTGACATTGTCTGCAGGAGATGTTGAAAACCTGCAACTGCAAGGAAAGAGGCAGCCTGCGTCCGGGCCACAACAGCTCCCGTTGTGTGCTAGGAGGGACACAAGCTGAGCCGAAACTCCCCCTCAGTACAGACTGCCATCTACGTACGCTTGCGTAAGTTCAGGGATAGCATTGAAGGCTTGATCTTGAGCTGAGCACCTGAAACCCTGGACGGGTTAGGGTTTAGGGGCTTGGCAACCTTCTTTATTCGTACGTTCGAAATTTTGTGTGCGTCTGATCGAAAAGACTTTACGAAGTCATGTCTGATAGGACCTCCTTCAAACCCTTGCACCAACATGCACTCACTCCCGTAGGACGCCGCACAAAGTCGCCCCCCTTGTGAACACGCCTTATTCGTTCTTGGTGAACATGGGCAAGCCCTCAATACTTTCAAACTAATTCAGGTCTTACATGCTCCCTGCACTTTGATCCCTTGTCTAGTCACCCTTACTCCCACAGACCCTACACCCCGACAAAGGTCTCAAGGAATTGCCTAAGGTGCTGTCCTCGAGTCGGCCAGGGGTGCCTCGACTGCAATTGAACAAGACTATGCTGCTCCGACTGAAGGCTTATGCAAAGGTTGCCTGAGGGTACTCGCATGTCTGTGGTTGGAGCTTTGCCATGATCAACTTAAGGAAGTTGCTGTTGCTAGGGTACATGAAGTTTCCTTCTAAGCGTGCGATGCGCATCGTAATGGAACTACGAAATATGCGGTTTGAACATGTTAGAACCCAATAGCGTGGAGATCTTCAGGTCTTCAGGCATCCCGGACTCATCACAGCAGGAAAGAACGAGTTCGGGTCTACAAATCTCAACCGTCTACTTACAAAATCATGGTTATGGGTCTGTCTCTCTCACAGCTCAGCTCCGTCATCCTTGCGCCTGATCACTTTGATGGAACCTCGCATGTATGGATTGCCTCAATTCGACTGTGCCAGCTCACAAACTCTCACAGCCCGGCCCTGATTAAACTCACCGAGCTCGTCCCAGAGCATGTGGCGAAGTTTCAGATCCCCAAAGGCCCGAAGTCAAAACAAATGCTAAGTAAGACTCCGAGCTACTGCTGCACCTGAAGCTGAAAAACTTGGAGACATAGTTTGGATCCTATCCTGCTACTGCCACATTCGCACAGTGCTCGATGGAAAGACCACGCTCCAATACACCAGAACTGAGACTCATCCTATTTGCTGACAATACTACTGGGACCTTCCAACACCGAGCACCCTGATCTCTTGCATGTGCTATTTTTGTTTGTGACGCCCATTACGTTCAGTCACTGTATAGGAATGTTCCTACTGAGGCAACCGCCCTTAAGATAAGTTTGCCCCACTCTCCTGTCTTTCCCCTGCGTAGCACCACGACTCTGACTCTTGCTGGCAAGCTGCACACGACGATCTCGATGCCTGCAAACAAACAAAACAAAATGTCACATTCCCCTCTCGAGACCACAAGACATACTACTGGGAGCTACGAAACTTATAGCACACAGAAAAATTGGCGAGTTTTCCTCGCATCCCCATACACGCGGGATTACTGCATAGGCACAGGTGGAAAGAACACACTCTTCAGGCTTAAAGCACAATATCAACATGTAAGACGGAGTCTGCGACCCTTTAGTCCGAACTCTTTCTATGGCTTTTTATCGTCACTGTACCCAAGGTGTGGAATGGCTCACTTGTCTATTCTCTCCATCTTATGGGCGTCACCCCTTGGTCCTCCCTCACGCCAACTCCTTAACGGTCGATGGGACTGATTAAGTACGTTTAGCATCGTATAGCTGTAGTTGGCGTAACCGATATTTGTCCAGCTAGTGGGATTGAAATAGGATTAAAAATCCAGTTGCAAATGATTTCTGAGCCCCATGCACCTTTTAAGTCTCTCAATCCCTTGACACCAAAGTATCGAAGACATGCTTCCCGGCCGCGATGACAGAAAGCAATCCGAGTCTACAACTGCACCTCAGTCTCAGTCTTTAAGAAAAGCACAACCAATGCCCAGTCACAGGAGAATCCCTCAAACCCCCAAATGCTGCCAATCAAAATTGGGCCAAAGTCAAGTCCCAAATCCCAAAGTGTGACCATCAACAGCGAGATGCAGAACCCCAGCAGAAGGCCTGAAGTCTTGCCTCAAGCCTGAAGCATGAACTCTAGGCCTAGAGCCTTTAAGCCGAAAGCTCTAGACCACACCGCTGAAGCGGAGCCCGAAACCCTTCTGCTTGAGAGTTTCTCAAAAACGGCAACCTCCGCCTCCTGGAGTATCTGCGGATCTATGCAAGGTTGTAGGGAGACTTTTTAGCGGCTGAAATATCAAGCTCTCAACGCTGTACTACGCAAACCTTGAAACGTCTAGTATTGAAGTAAAGCCTACGTGGCGATGATGATTGCAAGACTTGTTGTCGGATCACCCGTTCAGGGTTTCAGTGCTGCATTACACTTCACTACAAGAACCTGTCTTTGATGTGCTTTGTATTTCGCAACTTTGCAGTATTTGCCCTTCACCCTTGCCCCATGCCTCCAGCAATGGCTCGCAGCTGAGGGATGGCCTCAGCACCTGCAAAACCGTGAAAATTGATCGGGCTGGGCAAGTCTGACATGGTGATTGTGGCTTCAGCCTTTTTGCTTGTCGGGGGCAAGGTACAGCAACTATAAGTGCCAGGAAAATGGCGTAGCATGGCGCTGGAGCTGATGAACTATCAAGGTGTTCAAAAGCGATTATGTGTTCTTCGCAGTGAGAAAATGTAACAAGGAAGGAAGGGGGATGCAGCCATGCTGCAACATCTTTGACCAATAGGCCCGATGCATCAAAAATATTCGAAAACAAAAGGTCCACCCCGCAGTCTTGAGACTCAGCCGCCTTAGCAACTCCACTGCTTCAGGTCCCCTCACAGGCGCATCCCAAGGCTGGGGTCCAAATACACCCTGTGCTCAAGATGATTGTTTCGGGGCAAGGCCAAGTCAGACACAGCTCTGAGTGCGGAGGCCTACTGCAGTTTGCAACTGTCACTGAATGCCAAGTAGGGCCAGCCTCCATAAATGGCGCAAACGCGTGCGCCCGACCGAAAGGTCAGCCTCCAAAGAGAAAGACGATCGCTCAAAGCTATGAAGCAGCTACGTTGCTTCTCACAGCCCTGGGCTCTTCTTGACTGTATTTGTTGAGTTTCAGAGGTCTGTCAATACGCCATAAGCCGATGTCAAAAAGGCATGCCAACCCAATGCACGCTTTGCCCGATCAAGGCAACAAAGCAGCCGCACTCAAATGATCTCGGAGTACCTGTCTCGGGGTCCGTGCGCTTGGCGCATCTGCACTCACCAACAAATAGATGTTCGAGCGTTTGCGCTGTTGTGATTGCAATGCGAGGTTGAAAAAACTTTCCAGGCAGCCAGAGAATTTTTGCGGATACCCCGAAGCTAAAACCTCGACGGAATCTACGCAGACTACTTTCCCTTTAAGCGGTAGCGAGAGCACGGGGTTCATGCTAGTCTGGGGGAAAAATGCTGTGAATGGCTGACTAACCCCCTGCAGTGGCAATGCTGTGGCACGTGCATTTAGTGCAAGACATCTCGGGCCACTGTTGGTTGTTAAGTCACAGGCAAACTGAAGCTTTGTGGCCTTTGGCTTTCCTTTTAGCTTCAGCTCATGATTGCTTGCGAATATGGCTTTTTCCCCGTCCCAAATGATTTGGGCTCTTGTTTACTATGCAATGTCTTTGCACATGACCACTCTGGAGAGCACAGGACGCATGTTAGCTGTTCAACAGAGAACAGGAAACCATCACAGCGCAACGCAGTGGGGAACTGAACACAGAGGGCTGAGCAAGGGCCACGATTCCATCTCTTGAAAGCATAGCCAGTGTCCACTACGCTCTTGCTGAGAAGATTCTGAAAGGGGCGTTTCTGATCTCAAAACAAAGGAATCTTCCTAACAGGACCCCGAACGGAAACCTAAAACGGTGAAAACTACCGCCGGTGTCTGAAACCCTGACGTACCCGCCCAGCCTCTCAGCCTCCACAGTGATCTGCCTGGGCATTGGCGTAAACTACTAGAACCCTAATCAGCGTCGCTGGTAAGCCACTTGAGCGGTGCCCAAAACCCTAATCCCAATTTATTCCGGAAACAAAAATGCTTACGGTAGCTTACGTTTTCCAGGCTTTTGCTTACGACATGACTTTGTTGTTGTTTCTGCTTGCGCCGCTTACGCCGCCTTGCTGCAGCTGCTGCAACTGCAAGCACAAACAACACCAACAAAAACAACAGCAGCTTACCACGCTTACGGCAACAACGTTGCCACAGAATTGCTTCCGACACCTTACGAAACACAACACTTTGCTGACGCCAAACCTTGTTTCTGAGAGCCCCTGTCTTTTCTGCATAAGGAGGGTTTTGTTCCCTGCTCACTTGTATTAAGTCACCACAGCGCGTATCGCATATGATACGGTTTCCTCGTTATGGCAACTTAACTTAAGTTCCTTACCAGCATTCCAATAATGCAACAGCGCTGGCATGACAATTCTTGCCCAGCGGCTGGCAGAGCTCGCGAGTCGGCGACAGCACGACGCTGGTGGGGCACACGGCACCCGCCTTCCACCAGGAATAAAGGTTTGCAAGGTTAGGGTTTAGGAGTTCATGCAAAGCTTGGCTTTGTCCGAAAAGGCTTTTCAGCCGAGAGCAGATTCTAAGAAGCGACCGTCGCTGAGCCCACGGCATAATGTTCCTTCACGTGAATGGAGAAGTACCCAGGTTTGGAAGCAATCCAAAGACCTTTGGACCTTGAAACCTAATCCACCTAGGACCGAGCCCTAAAGCTCCCGTAGGTCTGCAATTCTTCCGGGCCCCTTTGTGGAAACCAGCCACTGAAGCCTCTTGAGCACTATTCCGCCTGCTACGGTTGCTAATCCTAAAATTGAGCAAGCCTTCCGGCGGATCACTTCAAGGCATCACCATGGGAATCTGAATTGTAAAGTCATAGGGGCTGCAGAAGCAGAATGCCTTGCTTCATCGGGTGCTTGATTCCGAAAAATTAAATCGAAGATTTCCCTGTGGTCGCCTGAAGAGTCCAGAGTGCTGAGTAAGGGGTTAAGGATCTACTCAACTTGATCCGTCACTCAGTGCATGGGGTTCCTATGTTGTGAATAATGGCATGGCCCTTGGAAGACAACACCATAGCACGGAGAATAAGTGAACGATGAGAACCATGGTCTAAAGTTGTTGATGGATTACCCCTCATGACAGGAAAGTGTCATGGCCCTCAGGTCTAGTCTAGGCTTTCAGGGCCCAATCCTTTTCAAGCGCGTTAAATCTCATCACCTGACAGCACCGCCTACAGGGCTTGCATACAACCACAAGGATTCTCAACGGAAACTTTAGCAACTTTAGCATGTACTGTTGTTCCAGGCTCCATTCATAACCACACCTTATGGTACAAGTTCTCGTTTCTGCATTGTCAAACCCTCCTCCCTGAACTCTGGCTGCGTGAGCCGAGACAAGCTTCCCTCAAACCCCGCAGAGAGCTTCAAAGCATTTTGTGGTAGGGCGGCTCGCAATCTGCCAACACTTCTCGCCATGGCAAAAACCGGAAAAACCCTTTGACTAAATGCCAGCCACACTCCATCCCGAATCCAAAAACACGTGCAATTGCCGTAAAAACTCTTGTTCAACTGCGTCAAACTCCGACCCTTCGATCTGAACACGCTGTGCTAGTCTATGTCCACAAGTACAGCCCCTTCATTCCAGCCTCCAAAACCTGCAGACTCCAAACCTTAAGACGCCTTTTCAAAGCCATGAAGGTTCCCAGATAATTTTCCTGTGTACAGGCCTGCCACCGGCCCCTTGTGCCGATTTACTTCTTTACTACATAGCCCCTGCAGATCCCATCTTCATTGTCCCCAAGTAGATCGCAGCAAATTTTCAAAAAGCGTTTGCACAGGTTCCGTACTCTGATATAATGGGGTGTTGTCTACTTTGCCTGGAAAGCACTATCCCTATTCACTATGATACAATAATAGAGGTTTTCCTATTATACTATAGTAGTTTCCATTTTCTTTTCCATTATCCCTATATTACCCCAATATTTATACCCTATTATAATAGGAGCACTCAGTAGCCTTCATCGGCTTCCGGCCCGCATTGAGCGCGGCGGTGATGATTGGGACAAGGAAGGCGGCAGTCTTTCCGCCTAAGACCGGTAGAGGCGCTTTCAAATGCAGTGGTGTTGGGCTGTCCTGTCTGTGGAAGCTCAGTGCCTGTGAATTAGATTCAGGGATTAGGACTCATTGGGTTTTGAACTGTTACGTCAGTGGTTCAAGTGTTGTGCCTTGGAAAAAATCCATTTGGTTTAAGTTCAGTCATTCATCGATGTGGCTAGGCGAATATACGCAAGCCTATCGGAGGCCATACTTCTACCGTAATTATCACTCTGCGGGGTGAGGTAAGCCCTGCGGTGGTACTTCTGACCTGATCTTCCCATGATCGCGACAAGCCTAGTGTATCTCTCAGAGCCGGCCCCGCTTGAATCCTTTAAAGCAAGGCTAGTCAACAGCTCCCTAGCACGTGCAGCAAGACAGATCTTGATACCTCTAGATCTAGTGAGACTAGTAAAGAGCCCTCGGAAGCACCATTCTACTATACAAGCTTGCCAATGCGAGTGATGAGCTCAGCAGAAGTCTCCCACAGCCTAGAACATAACCCTGCGTCAGCAACCAGTCATGTACCCAAAGCTCTCAGTCAACGTATCAGTCTGTAAGTCCCTGAACCGTGCATGCAACTCGCTGAAGCTTTACATAGCCCAAGTACCTATGCAGCGTGGGCCTTTGATTCCTGCTGTAAGTATAGGAGCAGATAAACACAATTCGTGCAGAGCTCCCTGAAGGGCTCATGTAAGCGTTCCGCTTTGCAAGATGACAAAAGAAGGCCAATGCTCTCCACAAAGAATCCGAGTAGGAATTACATGCGTTTGGGTTTGGGCTATTGCTGATCTCTTCGGCCGAGCGGCTCCCTGTTTGTGCTGTGACGAGCACGTCACTGCCCGAGAGCACGGCAGGGATGCTGTGCCTTGGGTCTTGGGTAGGGGATTTTTTAAATGGTTTTAAACAGAAGCCTCGCCCTCGGAAATTTTGAAGCATTTGTTTTCCCAGGGCTTCGTGTGTGCTCAGTACTGAAAGAGGTTGGGGCTACGCCTGCAGGAGATGTAGATAGATGTAGAATAGAAATCTTCAGATATGAAGCCTTCATCACGCAACCAATCTCACAACCTACTTGCAACTATCAACCCAGAGTGAGATGCATGCCTCCGGGCTGAAACGACAAGGCGCTTTTGCACGGGCGTCGGGACGTTGTAGCTGCAGCGTTCGATATTTGCCGTCAGAGCTGACGGCAGGTTATACTTCTCGCAGGCCTGCAAGTGTTGGGGACTGTGTGAGAAGTGCGGGATTCTTAGGGATTGAGTCCTGACACAGATTTCAAGGCGTAGTGCTTAGGGTGGGCTAGGGAAAGTTAGGACTTCGGTGTCCAAAGCTCAGTGGTCGCAAGGCTTAGGGCGATTTCTTGACTTCAGGGTCTCGGTAGGGATCATGGACTTCAGGGCTTAGGGCTCCAGGATCTTGGGGCTCGAGTCTGCCTTCCTCTACATTCATGACTTGTCTATGCGTAGGATCATGAAAGACTGGTGTTTTCGATTGTGGTGATGATGTAAGACCATGAGATATTGCCGGGGCATACTTATAACTTGGGATTTCCCTGCCGAGTAATGAGTGCCATAAGTATACTTGCTGCCTGCTGGGTTGTTCATTAAGATTCCTGAGCCCGGCGAACCTAAACGGCGAAGACCTAAGCTTGTTGTGATGAAGCTGTCACGCGTCATACCCTCTCAATCCTTTGTATGTATACTGGCCAGTTTCTGCAAAGAATCTGGGACTACAGCGTCTTGTCCAAGGCTGCAATTCAGGGCTTGCAGCGTTTGCTGGGGCTTGGGGGCATTTCTATGCAATCCACAGTGGCACAGAAGCAGTACCCAAGGAAAGAACTAGCCTTGCCAAATCCAGTGTATTCTTAAACCGCAGCCTGTCAGCCGCACAAAACATCTAGGGCAGAGGGGGAGGGTTCATTATCCAAGGGACTAGAAAAACCCAAAAAGCTGCCGTGCAAAGACCTCTTGGAAGGTGTCGACTGGCTCTTCCTTACCAGAGCCGCCCTGGGTCTCGACCTGTGTTCCATGTGCTCAGACTCTTTACGGCATAGTAGCGAATGGAAAAGACAATTGAAGCTACGAAATCTTGGTGGTAATGATTGCTACAGGTGGTGGTAAATTTTGCGAGAGAACTAAACCTCCAAGATACTACAGCTGGGTGAGGCTTCATTTGCTTCTTTCACTTAGTTAAGATGCGAGCGTGTGTTCGTTAATTTTCCTCACTTCGGGTTTTGTCTGAGATTTTGGTTTAGCGATTAGGGTTCTAGAGGCTGGAGGAACGGGCTATTATAGCCGCATATCGTGGGACTACCATAGGGATCTATTCCCTCCCTCCCTACTAAGCATCAGGGAGCAGAGTTGTGGTCTGCAGGCTATTGGCGTACAAAGTTGATACCAGGTCAAGTAATTCCAGTATATCATAGAATCCAGAGAAATCATCGTGCTTGGGGCGAGCAGCATCTTGCCACGGCTTCTGATGATTTGTAGGCTTCAGCGGTGTCGAGTTTACTGATTTGAGTCATCTACTCGTGAGTCACGCATAAAGGACTCTAGAGGTCTGCTTTCAATGGTCCGTAGCGTCAAGCGGATAAAGGCAGAGCAGCTTTGTCTGCCAGTTTGTGGCGGTCAATGCCTGTGAAATCTGCATGGAAGAAGATAGTAGGCAACATTCTCAAAAACTTGACCCTGACAACTTCCCACGGTGTGGCCCATGAGACATGCCGCCTGATGAAAACCAAGCCACAATAGTAGGAGCCTTCTCTTGCAGCGTAATGGAACACATCCACCCCGGAAAAGGGAAGCCATCACAGCACAAGCAGATCCTTGTGACGACGCTGACATTGCATGACGACCCAAGTTACCCTCCGAGTCTTAAAAAGCCCTAGAGAAAAAATGTCACTCTTAACCCAGAGCCCCCAGATTCAACTTGTTTGAGGTAGTGTTTCCACTCCTCTATAAACCGCCCATATACTACCATCATTTGTACCAATTCATGGTCCCTGACAACTTGTAATCATGCCAGAGCCGACACAGTTCAGGATGTTATAGAGCTGCTATGAAGACATGGAAACATCTGTGTCATTAATGAACATTTCTCATACCACCCTCTTAGAATCAGTACCTCCTAGACCGACGACGAGCCTGCCATCAGGCCTCAACCTATGAATAGCTGGGACCGCAGCTTCTTGATTCTTTTTTTTTACTAGTATTCTTGCTGCAGGCATCATTGCCCATTCCTGCGCTGCTTCCCTCGGCCTCGATGGCGTCGTACTTCTGGAAGTCGATGCCAGCAGCAACATGTTCTTGCTTGAAGAGCCTGCGAAGGTCGCGTTGCAAAGTTCCGTCCTTCAATAAAGCATCTGCCTCTTGCTATGCTCATGTTGCACGCTGCTGATAGGGAATCTTGAGTGTTGAAGTAGGTAGTCCCCGAAGCTTTTTCATGGAACCTTCTTGCACCAGTGTAGTTTTGTACCTTGGACAGAACAAGGCACCACAGCGCCACAGATTGTAAGAGCTCAACGTAGCTGAATTCTGGATCTCCAACGGTAAAGTAGCGAGACCGTCTGATCCCAGCCCCCACCTATTGGCGTTGCGAAAGAACCCTGCGTAAGACTACGTACTAGCAGTACGAGTCCCTCAATTGCTGACACCCAGCCTCCCATCAGAAGCCTGTCGTGTACGCCCAGAAATGCATGCAGGTCAGTGCTTCTCCCATGAAACGAAACCAGAAAGCAACAAAGTAATGCACAGTAGTGCCAAGCTGCACAACCTCCTCACCGACCGCTTCCTATGCGACGATTACAGCAAACCAACAAACGAGCAGCACGCTCACTTGTCCTTCAGGCCGTGCAGCCATGCAATCAACACTCAAACCCCTGAACCCTAAGCCTTAAGCGTCCCGCTGCACATTCCACCCCTTAGCCTTCACAAGGTTGAAAAGACATAATTACCTGCACGTTTTATCTAGGTTCCATGCTTTTTGCACCGCGCCTTGCTTCCTGTTGCCTCCAATGCCTCTCATCCTGGGGAGGTTCTCCTTGCAAGCAGGGGCACCAAGGTTGCTTGAAGGATACAAGGGACCCAGGTGCCTGGCGAATGGAAGTTCAGTGGTAATACTGAAAATAGTTGCAATGATCCCGAGGATGATGATGATGATGATGATGAGGATGAGGAGGAGGATGGTGATGGCGATGCTGTTCCTGATGATGATGGCAAACACCATAACACATGAAAGGCAACTGCCTTCGCTTGTAAAACAATGATCAGGCCAACAATATGCATGCCTGGCTCTGACGGGGTGCTTATGGTCAGCCACTGCATGGTAACCATGGTAGGAAACGACAGTCCTTTCAGATCCGAACTCCGAACTTAAGTAGGCCAAAAGCCCGTGCGTGACAGGCCCTTCTAGATGCAGCCCCTAAATAGCGTGGACAATCATGACCAAACATCCTGTGCTCAGGTTGACAACCCCAAGCAATCGTCTTATCACGACAAGGGCCAGCAAACCGTTTGAGTGCTTGGGGAAGCTGGCCTCCAAAGCCACTCAGATTGGCGCGGGTTAAGGAGATGCAGAAACTAGGCCTGCCAAGCATTTGTCTAACGGAACCTGCCAACGCCCCATGCAACAACTCCGCTCTATTGGACATTTTCAGGATGTCCTTTGCCCCTGCAACCAAGAACAAGTGAGCAAGCTCCTCGTTGCAGGAGCGACTTCTGGTACTGGAAAAACTGCTGCGCCTTCCAGCAAGGCTTAAGCAGCTGCATTTTGGGCCCATAAAGACCCAGAATCCATCAGGCTTAGTTTTGGGCTGTCGATGCGGCTGTGTCAGGCAGACTTCAGCAAGTCAAAAAGATCTCGCCGCATGGCTCTGGCGGTCTTTCAGAAAGCCCTCAGGTAACGCTTTGCTTCTCTCCAAAAGAAGCCTCAGGCTGCGAATCAATTTTGGGTTGTAGAACTTCTGATCACGCAGGACTCTGACCAGCAGAGACTCCCACTGTTGACGTTGAGGTTTCTCCAGAACACGCACGACGTTTACAAGATGCTGTGTGCACACCATAACCTGGATCGAGGCCCATTCGCTAATTTCCGCATTTTCCGCAGACTCTGTCAGGAGATTCTCCATCAGGCCAAGCATGGCTTCCGCGATCAATTGCTTCACAAAAAGGAGTCCATCGCTGCCGTACTTGAGAACAATGCTGTGGGCGGAGTTCCTTACAGAGGCATCTTCACTCCAACACTGCACCAGCAGGCTTCGAAGGTTTGAGCCGACAATGTGACGCACATCACTTTCTGCAAAATGTGTCTTTCTTGCGCTCGCCAGCTTCATACACCACCACCGAATTTCGAAGAGCTTCACCTGCTCCACATCGAATCCCGATGCTGCCGCATTGAAGCCATTAGGACATTTGGAAGCCAAGCTAACTGTTTTAGCGAAATCTAGAATGGATTGGGACTCATCCAACCTGCCCATTTCGCACAAGTGCTCTATTAAGACCCTGGGACTGCTGGTATGACGGGATGTAAGGCGCCACTCCAGAATGTCATCCACCGTAAGGTATTGTAACAGACTGGGCAAAACCAGGTATGCCGGGTCGTTCGGATCCAGAACTACAGCGTCCATGGCCCTACAGACTGACATAGAGACTCATCCTTCATAGATATGCATTCTGCAGCGATGCCCGCTCGTCTGATCCCAAAGCGACGCTCACTGACTCCTCATGCAATTCTCGACTGAGCGAGAATCAGCGCGTTCTCGCTCCCCTCCTCCAAAGTATCCAGATATGACGGACGGAAACGGAGACTAAAGCCTGCTCCTGACTCTTAGGGCTACAGCACGTGCCGCATCAAGGGTTTGGTCTGACACATAGAAGTACTATTCCTGGTGCCGCGAACAGTGTTGAAAATAGAAACCAAGGACGACACAAGCCAAGGTTCTGCAATTTTGCATCTGTTGCTCTGTTTGCAAAATGAGTAGCTTGGAGCCTTTGACATCAAAAGATCGCAGCAGCAGCTGTTGTGCCTCAAGCTGTGCAAGTCGGCCGGAAGCAGAATTTTCCCCCAAAGTGTCCAAACCAAAGACTGCCAACCCAATGCGAAAATGGTCACATGAAGACCCATGCCATGGATGAGGACGCCTTACTC
Source organism: Symbiodinium pilosum (assembly GCA_905231905.1). Lineage (NCBI taxonomy): Eukaryota > Dinophyceae > Suessiales > Symbiodiniaceae > Symbiodinium > Symbiodinium pilosum. The sequence goes on along the minus strand of CAJNIZ010033570.1, from coordinate 19,706 downwards.
CTGTAGGCTGTAAAGAGAGTGCCTTGAGTCTTACCCGCGGATACACCTATTCACGTATTGTATTTCCTAAGGTTGCTTTGGTTGCATGGTGGTACATAAACGGGGCCCGTCGCATGAACTTGAAAGCATGGGGAAGTTCTGTACCCCAACTAGCCAAGACTAGGGAACGGTTATCAGACTCCAGCTCCCCAAGTGCACGCATGAGTTCCCTGACAGCACTGCGCTGCACAGCATGTTTCCTTGAAAGAGCTTCTACACCCAACATGCTCATGAACAGAAAGCACCTGGCCATTAACAACTGAGACCACGAATCTATAACTTTAATGCTAGGAATTCTAGATCCTTACAAAACCAGCAGCCGAACGCAAAACCAAGAGCCAAAATCACCACAAAGGCGGCCAGCTGACAGTAGTATATTTGGGTTATATTGGGACAATGGAAATAAAATGAAAACTACTATAGTATATTGGGGCTATATTGGGGTTCTATTGAGGTTATATTCGGATAATGGAAATAAAATGGAAACTTCTATAGTATGTTGGAATATGGGGATAATGGAAAATAGAATGGAAACTACACTATGTGAACTTCACGCTGTAAACTTCAGGCCCCACCTGACCTAGCCCAAAAGCACTAAGCCTCAGCCCAAAATTACCCCCTGCCATAACATCAAATCCACAAGCTGATAATTGATAACACATGCTCCCCAAATCTCCCAAATATGTTCCATGGCATGAAGTTTGGGATATTTAGTGTTGCAGAGTGGGGCAATCTGTTGTTGGGTGCCCAGACCCCCTAAAGGATCCAAAAAATGGAACCCCCTAATAATCCCCTAGTTTGCCCAATGTAATAATGGGGCTCATTTTGGGGTGTTCCTTTTGTTAGATCCTTTAGGGGGTCTGGGTGAAGGGATTACTGAAACTCGCAATTTTCCAGACTTGACGCTTCCCTTTCCTTAACATGGAAGCGGGAGAAAAGAGTAACGAGGGAGGCTTTATACAGAGCAAGGTCAGTTGTACAGCACAAATTTACGAAGAACGTGCTCCCTATCCTTTCAACTGTTGTGCTGGACCATAGCCAAAAGTGCAAGATCTCTTCTATATCAAAGCAATGGCCTCCGAGCCTCCACCCCTGGCTGGTAGGAAGCTGAATCTTGCACGATATTCCCGAATGCCACCCCATAAACAACATCTGCACAATCTCTGTATGCCTGGGCAGCCTCCGTACTCAAACTTCCGATGAACACCCCATGAACCCTACTCCTGGAAGCTTCTGGAGTAAACCTTTGCAAGGGCTGAACCTGACACCCGGAACTCCACAAACCTCAAACACCGAGTCCCCAAGCCCTTAACCTGAAGCCCTCAGCCCTAGATCCCAAACCCCCACCCTAAATCCTACTGGACCTAGAAACCCTAAGCCCTAATGTTTCTGGAAGGCTTGCCTCTCGGTTGCGCTTCGCCTCTGTAAGTCGCACGACGTCGTCGCGCCCTCCTGGAAGGGTTTAGGGCTTAGGCCTGGGAATCGAGGGTTTTGCGTTTTTAGCTTATAGCCTAGGAGACTTTCAGGGGGTTGTATTGACAGCCATTTTTTGCACTGTGATCCTACCGGTGGCGGATAGTCCGGTGATTCATGCGGGCCCTGCAAAGTCAGCCCCGAATCAACACAAAGAAGTCTTCAGGACATACTAATAACAAAGCAGGGATTGGCAAGAAAATTACCTATACACCTCCCAGTTAGCTTTCTGGCGCTGTGTAGGGCTTGCAAGGGCTGGCAGCGCGGCGGCGGGGACTAGGCTGCCCCCAACATGGACAACAGCAGAATGCACAACCGCCTTTCCAGTTACCACCTGCGTTACGCGCGCCATCACCATGGTCACGGCAGCAAACAAATGTCAACAACTTTTCATGAGAATGGGACATCCGAAGAGTTTCTGCTACTGCAACTCATCCTTCCCACTAGCCTGGGGGATCAGTTGATGAAGTCACTTCACGTTTCCGGGTGTCCTCGTAACATTTGCTGTTGTTTTGCAATTCCTCGTTCCCACTGAAAGCATGATGCAGAGTTTTCATTGCGGATTCCGGCAATGGGCTAAGCTTGTAAATTTCTGTGAGCCCTGGGCAGCTGGCAATTCGAGGTGTCATCCTATAAAGGACAGGCAATCAAATTGTGAAGCTTTTTTCTAGCAAGGTGATGTTGCCTACGCGTTGAGTTGGTGGTGGACAAAGCCCTGCCGCCTCCACCATATCCGCCGTAGCCGCCGCCTCCACCGCGCCCGCCAAAGTCGCGGCCACCGAAGTCACGGCCGTAGCCCTGCAGGTGTGAAGGCATGATTGTCAGAGGGATCTAAAGGGCCGATGACAAAATGAGATTCAGGTTGAACCGCTGAGGGTTTACAGTTGGCCTGTTCAGCACAGGTCCTAGACAGTGGAATAGAGCACAGTTCGAAGTCTGAAAACCTGAAGGCGAGTAGGGTCGCCAAGATTGGTTTGAAGTGCCATACAGAAGCAAGCCATCATAAAGCAGGTGCCCTCGCAGGACTTCCTGCCTTTCCGCTGCCCTTGCCCATGCCCTGGCAAGCTCAGCTTTTGGGTCTCAAGAATCGGAACGAGGAATGCTTAGCATGGCTAGTTATATTGGAGTTTCGAGCGTTCTCGGTATTCAGGCGAAAGCTTGGACAGGGGCAGTGAGCTGTCAAGAGGGATCATGGGGAATGCGTCCATTTTCGTTCCAGCCTTCTTGGTGTCAGCTCACACAATTCAGATTAATTCTTGCAGTTTTGCCGCTGGGCAGAAGCGGGCGGATTCTTTAGTTGGGTGTGTAAAGCAAGGTCACTACTTCAAAGCCTTCAACAGCATCCCACATCACAGCAGCGCTGGCGCGGGCACTTTTCTGCACAGCTATGCAGGGCGAACCTAGCACTGCATCCCAGACCCCCCCAAAGGATCCAAAAAAATGGAACCCCTAATCATCCCCTAGTTTCCACAATGTAGTAATGGGTGTCATTTTGGGGGGTTCCATTTTTGGGATCCGTTAGAGGGGCTGGGATGTTTTTACTTGAGGACAGCCTCGGCTTTCCAGAAGCAGCACAACCTAACCCCATTATATCAGTTTCCCATTTTCGTTTCCATTATTTACTATTATTACTACCAAGGTTTAGGGTTTAGGGCTTCAATATTATTACTGTTGTTAGTATTACGATGATTGGAAACATTATTACTATGGGGCACGACCTGGAATCGTTGCAACGTGCCATGAGACGAGGCTGCCTGACCTAAAACCTTTGGGCCCCCCCAACCAGTCACAGCAGTATACTACAAATAATGCACCATGATAATATTCTATAATGTACCAGAATATACTGTAACATATTATAATATATTATAGTATATATTTTTAATATATTATAATATATCATAATACATTCTAATACATTCTAATAGATTATAATCCATTATAATATGCTATACTTCACTTGAATATAGTACCTTTGCCAAGGTCTAGCCTTTATTTGCCTTTCGAGGTCTATTAGCTCTTATAAGTCGAAGATGTACGGCCCTGGGTCGCTGCTGCCCAGGCTTTCCACTGCGTGACTTCCGTGCTCCCTCAAAGCCTTTGTGCACATAGACACATACGCCATACAAATGCCTTAAACGCGTGAGCTATTCTGAAAGCTTCATGTCGGGGGATCAAGTAAACCAGGATGGTTAAACAGGACTTGGCACTCCTTCCAACCCGAAAAATGTTGCGGCAAGGTCCCCTCTACAAGCCCCAAAAGAGAGGATCCCCACCATGAGGAACCCCCAAAAAGGTGCCCTTAGGTGTGCGAAGTGGCCCTTCGGCCACCACCCCCTTGCCTTGCCATAAGCGGCACGCTGGACCAATCCCCCAGCCGCGAGCGCCGCGGCGAGGCGTAGGAAACCGGATGAGGACTGATCCTTCTGCTTTTCGTGGGGTTCGGCGGGGGGCAAGCTTGTAGCTCAAGCTCTGCCAACAAGGGCTGGCTATGACATGCTATGGCCTTGCCAAACACCTGTACTGTTTTGGGAAGCTCTGGCATTTAGACGGTAGTCGTCTGTGGCGCAGGCTAAGGCCATATGCTTTGCCAAGGACCAGAGCTGGATACAGCTATGGCTATGAGATGAAACGAATTGTCAAGTCAGAACTTAATGTTCTGTGAGGTGTAGGAGGATCCGCTCCATCCATAGGGACATACAGGGGGGCTGGCGGAATGAGATGGAAAAGAACATAGGACATGAATGGGAAACTTATTTTATTTCCGGCGGGTTTTACAGGATTGGTGGTTGGGGTCCGTGGTTTGAGGCTTCCTTCAACCTGGTTGTCGAGACTCATGGCGTTGCCCTCTGGTCTTCAAATACCGGCAACCTGTATGCCAGAAGTCTGGGCCTAGTAATTAGTAGTAGCAGTAGTAGTAGTAGCAGTAGTAGTAGTAGTAGTAGTAGTAGTAGTATATGGTGGTGGTGCTGCTGCTGCTGCTAGTGGTAGTGGTGGTTGTGTGGGGTGGCGGCGGTGGCGGCGGCGTCGGCGGCGGTCGTCGTGGTAATAATATGAATAGTCTGAATCAGCACAGGCCTACGCCAAAGCCCTTACACAAACCAGCTCGAGAAGTGCTCCGAACTTCACCGCAGGCGCTCCCGCACTTAATTTGCATGAATCGGTATTCCCTCATATAACCCTTGCATAACTGTCGTATAGGCTATCGGCTATCGCCAAAAAACCTATTCTACTCAAATAGGCCCCTACCACATTAGTGCTGCAACCCTCGCTCCTCAACATCCAGGCGACCTAACTTGAGCAGGTTTTGTCGGTACTGAAGTAGGATAGCGCGGCCCATGCTTCAGGTAACACACAGGGCGACCGTTAAAATGCCTGGAAGCCTAGATGTGAGTACTTTCCGAAGCCAGATTCCCCAACGGCCAGAATCCTGCATGATACTTTGGAATTTACTTCCCCAACTCTGTCAAATCACTGTGGCAGCGCCATACCTTCTGATCCTGAGACGAATTCTGACAGCAAGCACCTGCATGCAAAGTAAATGCCCATTGACATGTCCTGCGCGGTCGCCCCAATTCCTTTCCTTGGACGAAGGCAAATGACTGTGCCAGTAAGGGAAGTGCGCCGAGACTTGGGGGCCTTTAGGATGTTTATAAGGGTTGTTACTGCGGAGTTGCAGTTCAAAACCAAGACAGAAAGGAGCTCATGTCCAGGATGAATGTCTCTATGCTTCATTCCTTAGACTTGGGACTGGAAGGAGGATTGATGATCTCCTTCGTCAGCCTGTCACTTCAGCATTGTGGTTCTCTCCGAGTACAAGGTCACGCACACCATCATCAGACTGTGGGAAAAGTGGAAGCCTCTACTTGAAACCGCACTATGCCCACAATGCCCACACACATCAATTCCGTGCTTTCCTCGGCCAAGCGTAGAAGAGGCCATCTCGTGTAGGAAATGGGGCTGTGACTTTATCCCTACTTCCTGAACAACCTCTCAAGCTGATCCTTTCTCCGAGGCGCCCGTTGGCGACATTTGGCGCCGTGGGCACAGCCGGGCCTGAAAATTGGATCCGTGACCCCCTGTGTTGGGAGGGCTTACAGGTAAGTGTTTGTTCTTTCAGTGGTGCCCAGCCGCTGCTTTGTCCAATTGACATGTTTTAGTTTTAGCAGGGTAGATATCGCTGCATATTGTCCCTGGCAAGCCTGGTCAGCTGTGTCCATGGTCCGAGCCCCGATTATGATCTATTTTTTTTCAAAAAAAATGTGATTTTCGAGCTTTCCGTCAGTGTCTGTCGTTGACGGATGCACATTGACTGATAACTTGAATTTGTAACAAGCCCAGAGGAATATCCTCGCACTGTTGGAAACTGCTATGGTTTCTTCGTGACAGGCTGTAAGCCAGCCCTTTCCGGAACCCATGTAGCCCAAGCGTGAACATGTTGACCATGCCTAAGTGGACCCAACGCATTCCTCCGTTTGAAGATTTTGAAAGACTATGGCAGCAAGGGTCTCGAATTCCGCCACACGCCCAACCTTCCGACCCGCGGATCCCAAGCTTGAAGCTCGAATCTGCAATACACGAAGATGAGCACTTAAATTGGAGCAGTCAATCTTCCCAAGCCTTGGGGTTGAGCTGGAGTGCTGCTTTGAAGCAACAAACCGGCTTTTTGTTTGCTGCATTCCATTTTGTCCCATAGCCACATGTCGGGATCTCAGCACACAACCTCACAGTTCAGTAAGCCTCGATTCCTCAACGGAGCCTGAAGCTATGAGGTGAAGGAGGGGAGGAGGAAAACGGCAGTTGCAACTCGTCCTGATACCCAACCCAGTCTGAGAGAAGAGCGATTGAGCTTACGGCCGCCAATACAAATTGGTCCGATTTGACCTATCCACAACCTCCACTCGGTGTTGGAAAGCTGAGACCCGTGCGGGTCTGCGCCGTGCTCAGGCCCGGGGCCACAAAGCACGGGAGCATGTCCATGCTCTCCTTGACATGAGCAAACTGCTTTGCGATCAGACAAAGGAGGAAACCCGTAATCCTTTCTCGTCTCCTATATAAGAATAGTTAGGAAGACGCTCATATCCGCTTAAGGCTTCTACTGTGTCTCCCTCTTGTGTCGGGGAGCGTCTGTGCCCGCCAGGTCATGATAATGGTCCTTCCTCTTGCGCTCAACCATAGGTATGCTTGCTCATGATGTTTATCCGGAGTCCCTGTTGAAAGGCTTACACGTATCAAAGCGGCATACAAGATGAACCTCTAACCCCAAAAGGATGCCTGCAATGACTTCTTACGCGAGCTGCTACCGCAACCGGTTGCGAGCCGCGCCGCAGGAGTACGCAAGAGTTCCACAGAACCGAGGTTCTCTGACACACGCCGCATATGAAGATCACCATGATCTAATTGGGAACTCCAATGCACATGTCCTGTGGGTCATGAGTGTGGCAAGCCTGAGCTCCAAGTCCATATCCCCATAGTCCCACTCTCATCCCTCCAAGACGCCCTACATAACCCCCCTCGAAATCCTAAGTTCTAAGAGCCTAAACCCTAGAAGCCTCAAACCCAAATCGCCCAACCGTGCCCCCCCAAAACCCTACGTAGACCCTAAACTCTCCAACCCTGAAACCCCAAACCCCTAGACCTTGAAGCAAACATATTTGCAGTCCTCCCCGGCGCTCTCTGGCGGTAGGCAAAACCCAGGGGCACGGAGCAGAGCAACTTGAGCCGGTGGGGCAATTTTTCCAAGTGTGCAGGGTTAGGGGTTTCGGGGTTTCGGGGTAGAGGGTTTAGGATGGATCCACGAATAGGGGTTATGGTTCTCTGGGTTTGCAGTGGAGGGTTTGGGGACGGTCTGGAAATTGCTAAACGCGTCTGCGATTTAGAAAGTCCACCTAGCGACGCGCTTCCAGGTTGCTTATTCGATCAGTTGGGGGGGGGGCAACGACGTTCCTCATCAGAAGGAAAGAAGGGGTGTGAATGCGAGCTGCTGTTATCCATCGTCTGCTCGCGGGAACCCCAGATCTGCGGTCCATACAGCACAGTGGACCCTGTAACCTATGCACAAGAAAATGGTGGGAAGTTCCACCAAGAATCCAAGAATCTGGAACATAAAGTGCTGAAATGAGATATCTCCTAATTACACTCATACAACCCTTGGAAAAATCCTAGGCAGCCAGAGCGCCGCCACCCTGCCAGGGCATGCTCCTTTGCGGCTTATAGACTACAACATCCTGCCTCTGTAGTCAAGAAACCACATCCAAACCCTTCCCAGAAAGCTCTTAACATACGGTGACAATCTAACAAATGCAATGTTCTCTAACACAAACATGTTTAGCCTGCTGCCTGGGTGGCTCCCTCATGAGACAGCAGAGCATGGAGAGGTACCACCATCTTGGAAACTACTTTTCTTTCTCACTCCAAGGACTGTGGGTCCTAACTTGGGGAACAAAGCCCCTAAAGCATGGAACCCATGTAGGCCTGCCTTAAAAGAACGATAGTCTATGTCGGCCCCATTTTTTAGTTCCATGTTAGTTTAGCTCGCTTGCCTTCGGGGTCGGAACTATAGGATTACTAGAGTCCCCAGAGCCCTACTTTCAAAAAACTTCTTTGCAAAGACAATGGCGCTGGATCAGATTTGGGCGGAGTTGTACGACTGTCTTACCTTTGGTTAGCTACATGTAGGAATGAAGGAGTGGATCCGGAAAGCAGCCCCCATATAGCCCATTGTAATAGTTTCCATGTTTTTCCCATTCCTTCATTCCCAGCCAACCAAAGGTAAGTCAAAAAAGATCCACCAAGGAACCCGAGCCCGCGATGTACCCAAAAGCCTTGAAAGTGTAATACCAGATTCCTACTACTGTCTAATGCAGACTGCGAAGCCACATGAGCTATAGTCTAAACTCCTAGTATCCCCCTCAATAATCCCTATAATACGCCTGTATATTCCCCTATAAAACCCCCCCCGAAGGAGTCTAGACTATAGCTCACATCGGTTCCTTTTTCTTTGGCCGGAAACTTCTTGGAAGCATCATGGCCCTATGGACATGCTCCCGAGCCAGAAGCCACTTGAGCAATGTGTTTGTGGCTGAGCTGACTAAGATTACATTATATAACAATCCTACCAAAAGCAGCTGAGAACATTTTCTTATTTTTGGTGGGACTAGCATACTCCTAATTGAGGTACGGCTCATGTGCTTCCTTCTTCAAGCACGAGACAGCGCACACAACAAGGTTTGAAACCTGCAACAACCCGTTTTCACCGAACTATATGAACTATAGTCTAAACTCCTAGTATCCGCCGTACTCACCAGAATAATAGTCCCCTATATAATCCCCTAACAATCTCCCTTTAAGGAGTTTAGACTATAGCTCATATAAGCTCCGAGTTGAGCGATGAGGCGAAAGAAGCGCGGGACAACAAAATACAGGGGCTTCCCAAGCTCAGGGGTACCTCTTGGGGGATCCCCCTATTTCATACTAAGAGTGTACACCTTGATGAAGGGCAGCTCATTAAGCGTATCTCAGCCACTGCTGCAGAGCAACACATCCGCAGCTCTCCGGCTACCAAACTTCCCGTTTCCATGCGTTTAGGACGCTCACAACTGATATGAGCTATAGTCTAAACTTCTCATATCCTGCTTAGTAACCCCTATAACACTCCCCTATATAATCCCCCTTGAAGGAGTTTAGACTACAGCTCATATGCATTGTCGTTAGCTGAAACTTCGGAGTCGGGACAGGTCCATGTGAAGACACGGCAGGCCCCTGGAACACCAAGCCTGTCTCAAGGGAATTTCCAACAGTAGGGTGTGTTGGGGTAGTATTAGGGTTCTATTGGGATAATGGAAAATAAAATGGAAACGGCTATGGTACCATAGGGTATAGTGTTAGGGCTATGTTGGGATAATGCCAAAACAGAATGGAAACTACTATTTAGGGTTGAGGGCCTTGAAGGGTCCCGGATGAAGGGTGTGTTTGATGTTTTATTTGGCCTGGAGGATCAGAAATACTAGTTTCAATTCTCTTGTCCATTATCCCTATATTCTCCCGATATACCCAAAAATTCTGGGAAACTCCCATATGAGCCATTCTCTAAACTCCTAGTATCCCCCTTAATAACCCCTATAGTAGTCCCCTACATAATCCCTTATATAACTCCCTTTAAGGAGTTTAGACTATAGCTCATATAGGCCATAGGTTACAGAATGCTGGAGGATTGAGAAGACATGAGGCTGAGATGTACAAAGCACATGTAGCTCTATTAAAAGCGCCCTAATCTAATGAAGCCCATTCTCATCTGGTGAAGCCCATTCTTTCCAAATCCAGGGCTGGGCTTCCGCTCCCCACCCATCATGGAATAGGATGAGGGGAGCCCTCACCCAGTTCTGCATCCCGCAGTTCTGCACTGTACTCCGCACTTACCTACACGTGGTTCAACCTCAAGCGATCCCCGGTCTTTCGACTACATCCCCATCGCCTCCCCCTACGACGACGCTTTTCTGCAATTTGTATCTGAAATCTCACTGCCATCCCGTCTCACCTTCTTGTAAAGCTCTTCCTACTCCGCGAGCTTGCAAACCCTTTCCCCTGAGGCCTGTTGGGTGTCCCGGGCTGCCGTGAAAAGGGGAAGCCAAGCACTGGCAAAGTGGCCAATAGGCAAAAGATCACAGTCTTTGCTGGTAATGGTTATGGAGTTGGAGTTCAGAGCTTTGGGTTTCGGTTTGTAACACCATGCTGGAACCCCTGTCAGCCCTTCTTTCACCTGGCGTTCGTTGTTATTTTCTGCAACTTACTATGCAGCTTTTACTGTCCAGTCCAGACTGTAGGCCAGGATCTGAGGCATGTGACAAGGGGACCAGTGGACCCTTTGGGGCAACTTGCAACAATTTTAAAACTTGCGGAACCGGGTTCCGGCGCTCTCTTTCAAGCGGCCATCCGGATTAAAGAGTGATTAGCAATCGGGCGTGGCTCAAGAGCACCTGTCGCTGTCGGGATGATGGCTGCCTTGTTGTCTGTTCTGCAAGCCGGTTGCCTCTGGTTCGAGATCTGGACTGGAAACTGTTGTCGCTGAACCCTCATTGCAACTTAATACCAATGCAAGAATGGCACCGGATGCTCTTGAGACAGGCCCTGTTCCATTTCAAACACATCCAAGCCAAGGACAAGCCCAGCACCATAATCCAGAACTCTACAAACTGCATTCAGCTCTGCGCAGAGACAGAGACACGTCCAGAGAGAGGGATAGAGAGGGAAAGGTTTCTCGCTTTCTCATAGCCATGCAGTTGATTGCATTCAGGTGATGAATGAACTTCCGCATTACGCAATCACAACGTTGTTAGCACATGATGAAAATGAGACCTCAGTGAAAATAGCATCTCATGAATGCGACACACTCCCAGGTTGAGTGAGAGCAACGGGTAGCTGAACCCATCTGCTTTGCTCGGATGTGTCGAGGCAAGCCGTTATCAAAAGAAGCTGCGCGCCTCACCTGACCGCATTGGGGGAGTTCAGGATATCACTGTTTCCAGGGTTGTATTGGCTCCCTCTCCTGGACTGCATCAGGAACAGGACGAACCAATAAGGTTACTTAGGCTGAAAGGCCTGTTTAACCTGCTTGTCCACTGCGCATAACTTCGCATCTACTTGCATAAATCCTTACGCTCGCAAGCTGACTCATTCGGCACACTTCTGACACTAGCTGCGTCGGAGCCCTTGATTTCGAAAGGTCAGACTTATGAACCGTTGATTTTAGAAGGCAAGAGAAGACAACAAGCCCCAGGCTTCCTGAAAGTGCCTGAGCTTTGCATGCACAGAGCCAGTCTGACCCACAGTATGAAGCTCCAAAGAGCGTGAAGGACACAAGGCCCCAACATGGCCCCAACAGGACGGGCCAGTACCCTTAGCCTCGTAATGACAACAATCTGCTCAATGGTTCAGGCGGGGTATGCAACAACAGAAGTCAAAATGCTTTCCAACAGAGGCTCCCGGAAGCATGTACACCATTTAGGCCGGATGTGTCCTGCCAAAGATTCCAGTGTGCACCTTCCTGACATCTCTCTTAAGCTTTTAAAGATCTTAATCTTTGAGGCGACAACACACTTCGACATCCGGCCTCAGCCTGCAACCAGCCGCGGCCTGGGAATAAAAGAAGTACATGCGGAATCAGGCGCCTAGGGCCATTCGACCTTTACTCCAGGATCCTAGAAGAGGATACGAGTTGTCCATTAACTTGGCTGACTTAGCTCGCAGCCTCACATCTACAGGCAAATCTTAGCCGCAGGCCCTGCTGAAGCTTTGGGGTTGGAGACTTTTATTCAGGCCCTGGCACGCAACCCATGGTACAAAAATCTAATGGTTGTCATGTCAGAAATGTATGGTTGTTGCCTGTCCGTCGTTCCGAGTTAGCTTCTGCTTCCACAGCTACACCAACTGCCGGATGCCTCCTGCACTGAAACGTGGTCTTTGCGCTCATCTCTGTGCAAGTTCAAAGTAGAGTGTAATCGCAGGTTTTGGAATGTAAAATGATTCGTCAAACTTCATACCAGCACTCGGTGCCGCCAAGTTGCAACTTGAGAGTTGTTGAGGGCAGCTGCGTGCGACCCCCTTCACGGTGCAAAATTGGGCTGAACATGGCTGAGCATTCAAATATCGATGGCAGGAAACTGCTAGCAACGCACCTTACTTCCAAGATCGAACTGCCGTTGCCGTATGACTTCACAATTTGGATCAATTTGGTGTTCACGACGGTTGCGGCACGCGTTAAGCATTTGCTGCTTGCTTAAAGATGCCATGACAAGGCCAACAAGCTCATGGATACATACCTGCCTTGGCCCCTGGCTACCCTCCACATGGCTGCTTGGGGTTTGGAGGCTACCGCATTGTTGTTGGGTTGGCATCTTGCAAGATGCAGCTGAAGACTGAGTTGGGGCCCGCGCCTTCAAATTAGGCGTAGGCAAGTTCCCAGATGCCCTATCTCAACAAAGCATAGCCTACCCCGGAAGGCTCGCAATATCGAAATTTAAACTGAACCGCCTAGCGTAGAAAAAATGGCCCCGGCGCAGGAGCAAGAATCAGACCTCGGTGCTAGAGGCTTCTCAAAAGAACATAATGTTGCTGCGTTTATGCAAATAGCACAACCCTCGAACGATGACAACATGACGGCCGCCCTTCTGTGATCCAAATTCTAGGAAACAGGACTCTCTGAATCCAACCCCGGTCGTTCCCAGGGCCTCGCTCGAGGTCTTTGGTCGTGAACCTTGTCCTAGGCCCCACCCAGCATGCTTGGGCGTCTGCTGTTCAGCTTTCGAATGTTTGCACCGACCAACGTGCTACACGCTGCGATGCCACTCTCTTTAAAGATTGCAATGCAGTGCGTCAAGCGGCGATATTATGCTGCATGTCGCCCCTCGTTTCTCCTTTGAAAAATCCCTCCGTTCGAAACATCCTCCCTGTCACTGCGTTGGGACCCTACCGTCTTTTCTCAAAAGAGCTCGATTGAGGGCAATCCTCCGGAACCCTGCAGAAGATTTAGCGCCGTCTGAAGATCCTACGAGCTTCGCCAGGAAGCTACGTACACCCTCGCAACCTTAACGCCAGGATTTGGGAACCTGGATTGACATGGTTTAAGGTCCGACAGGCTGCATTTGCTGTTTCAAGATGTTTCTGCTCCGTGGAGAGACGCTAATGTAATTGGGGCCTCACCTTCAGGACTTCTTAGCTCTAGTTCTGTGTTCTGTTCACTGTTGCTCCCGAGTTCCAGCACACTACATTAAACCCCACACGCGAATTCTACAATGCTATATGCGGGCAGCTGCACGGTTCATTGTCGGTTGTCAAGATCATGGTGCCTTTACAACTTGCAAACCAAGAACTCAGCTGCAACACGTGAGGCCCCCACCACTGCTTCCGCTGTTCCCGCGGCTTTGGAGGTGGCCTACATGGAGGGTTCCCAAAATTAGGGGTACCTTTTTGGGATCCCCATAATAAGGACTATAGTATATTAGGATCTATATTGGGGTGCCTTTTTTTTGGGAAACTACCACATGTTTACTTTCAAAATTTTATCGGTGAGGAGGTTCCAGGCCCCTATGTTCCAGGATGGTTGCCGCACGACTCGACCTCTCGAGACTTTAGGGTTGGATTTAAGGGACCTTAGGATCGGTACATCCGAGCACGGAAGGGGTCCGCCTTCAGAACTTTCAGGTATTCTGGGCTGCGGGTTTCTAATTTACTGTGCCTGCAGCGGCCTAGCGAATTGCTTTGTGCACGTTCGGAATCTCTAAACAGTTGCTGTCCAGTTCACAACGAACTTCTTCAACTCCAGAGGGCTTTGAGGTCTTGTTCAAATTTTCGGACTTGGCGGATGACGGCTTCGAGTTTGCTTCAAGGCGCAAAGCTTTGAATGGATAGCGTACTGGTTGTTAGTAGGGACGGAATATAGTATACAGGGGTTACATATTCCCTACTAGCAACCAGAACAAAACAACACAATCACAGGATGTGAGTACCTTCCACCCGACAACCTCGCAAGCGACGTGAGTTGTCCCAAGACCCGGGGGTTGATGTCTACCTCTGGCGATTTTGGTGTGGTTGTGGGCCAGCTCGTAAGCTTGAGCCTTTGAGCTCTCCTGCTTGAGTACTGGCTCGCCAGCTTTGACTCATATTGTTGGGGTCTTCCGGCTTTTTTCTGGCTGTACGTTAAGAGCCGTGTCGAGCCCTGACTCCTGAACCAAACAGAACACCTCAAATCTCGGCAAACCGGCAGACCAAACATCCAAGCAACAAGGATCCTTACTTAGCTTGTAGAATTGGTCAGGCTTGGGGCAACGGAAAACCTTGCTAACAGGATCGTTATCTCAGTGGTCTGCTGGGCACCTATAGCAGCTTGGACACCTCCAAAATACACAAATAAGCCCAAAATTTGAAGACCCCAGACTCCTAGCAACACTTGACGCGCTCCCATCATTCCTTGTTCGGGGCCCCACAATGTCAGAGACGCACCCCCGCTTTGATTTCCTTCTTCCTTGCCTGGGCGACCGCCCGGGTGGCGGCGCCGGCGCCTGCTGACAGAGATTGGGTATGTGAATGTGTCTTAAGTTGTCGGGGGTACCGCTCAAGAAAAACCTCAGAAGACCGAAACAAACGTGGAAGTCTCAAAGTTGGATGCTAAATCAAAAGGTCCTTGCAAGGCGTTATGAAGATTAAGTCCACCTTGCAAAGGTTGGGTTGATTCGTGGACAACAACAAAAACCAGTCTCCCAGCCCGGAAACCTGCAGAGCTGAAGCTAAACAATCCCGTAACCCACAAGACCTAGATCCCAAGCGCAAAAGCCCCCAACACCAAAGCCTCATGTCCTACATCTTCCTGCGTCGATGCTTAAGAAGAAAGCAGCTTCCATCTGCGCATGGAATGTATACTCCCGTTACCGAAAGTACTTGCATAAACCTTTCAGCCTTCGGATGGAGTCTTGGTGAAAATTTATGAACGTATTCCTAATCCCCAAACCCTCTCTATAGGTTTGGGAGTCAAAGGTTTGGCACTCAACTGACTACGGGCTTCAACATCTAGGGCAGACTGACTACTTTCAGTTGGCTTAGGCTACTTGGACATGAGCTAAGGCGGCCATATTCGTGAATACAAGTCAGGCACTTGTCCAAAGCTGGAGCTGTCACAAGGTACTAGATTCCTTCTTGGCCAGAATGTTCCAGACAAATGGGAAAATCACGCCTGTGAACACCAGCCAGCCATACGTCCAGATCTGGAGCTTAGTCCAGGTCTGGAGCGGCTACTACTTAACGAACTACGGGAGTCATTGCAAAAAAGCTCCTGGCAGAGGGTTCATGGCAGAGCCACATGTCCAGGGCTGCAGCTATTAGACAACACAACCTGCTCGAGATCAAGATTGCAGGTAGATTCCAGACGACTTGCACGGTGACACGTTCAGATTGCTGGCAAAGTGAACCTTTGAGATTATAAACTGAAACCATCATGGCAGATTGCTGGCTAAGCCAAGCCTTCCCACAGGGATTGCCCAAACTCACAAGTAAGCTCATATATTCTACAAGGGTTTAGCGATGTTGGAGTGCTGCGTTGTTAGTGCCACGGTGTTGCATCATTACCACATCTGTTGCGCTGTTGCTGGACCTTCTTGCCGCGCAAGTTCGTGCCCTCTGAACCACATTTCCAACCTACGAGTAAGAGGCTCTGGCAAGCTGCTGTAATGACGGAGACAAGGGGGTGCTGAGAACCGAGCCTGAGAGCACTCTGCATGCTGTGCGTGAGAGCATCTAGACTTGGCAAATAAGCAGATTGACAAACAGAGTCCACCGGCCTATCTTGTGAGCATTTTGCATGTAAGGATGCGGCAGATGTGTTTGCTGTGAGCTGAAAAGGCCATGTCGCCTAATTCGTTCAGAAGCACGATAAACTTACATGTGGTAGGCCACCTCTCTAACACATGTAGCAAACTCATGCCATCACATGCTCACAGCCAAGACATTCTGGAGACGCAGTCTAAGGTTCTTTCAAATTGGTTGCAGGGAGTTGCTCTTTAGTCACTGCGGGGAAAATAAGAAACCATGGAAGGTGACTGTTTGGACATAATCCTGTGCTTCAATCGTACAAGCAAAACTGTGCCCAAAACCTTATAAACTCCCAGTGTGATCTTTGCGCAACACCGAGCCCAAACCGTAACTCCAAAACCTTCGACAAGATGTGATCCGAACACCCAAGCCCCACTTCCCCCCCTCTATTTCCACGTATGACTACAAAGCCCTGCGACCCAGCTATTCCCCAAACACCCACGCCTACAGCGCACCGCGTACAATCCTCAGCCTGGGACCGAAACTCTACGCCCTCGATCCTAAAACCTCAAACATGCTCAAACCCTAAAAGCTCCTTTATCCTCTTGGCATAACTGGGCATGCCTCGAACTGGCCTCCTGGCAACATGAAGTAGACAAAGGAGATAGCCTTTGTTAAGCAGATGTCCCCTAAAAGACCGCTTCCTTCTAGAAACTTCATAGAAATCATGTTTCTGGACTGATTGTGCCTGCGGCCGCGCGGAGAGCGCCGTCTGCCCAGGGGACTGCGATCGGCCTCTGAGTAGCCACTCTTGGGAGCCATAGGGATGACATAGGGGTTTTGGGCGGTAGGAGTTAAGGAGTATGGGATGATGTAGGGTTGAGGCATTGCGGCAGTCTAGGCCACTGAGGGATTGAGTTTAAGGAGTTGGGCAGAGGGCGGAGGGGTGCTCGAAGAAGTGGACATGCATAGGTCGTACTTGACGAACATGGGAACTGCAACTCGCCATGGACTTCAGGCTGTAAATGGTCTATTGGCTCACCAGTTGATAAGATGGGTTTCATGCATGAGGGTCAACGGTAGAGCCATCTGCAAGTTTGCAAGCAATGTTCATGGCTTGTGGCTTTGGAAGCCTATGACGTCCAACACTTTCACAGTATGCAGTGTGTGGTTCAAACAGTTTATGCGGTTCGAGACGTTGTACATATTCAAGCTACGCGTCCGAGGTGGAATATGTTTGGCATCTAGGTTTACGTGGGCAAGCTGTCCCTTAATGTCAGGCAGTGTGTCTTTTCAACAGCCCGTTTGTAGCAGACGATGTGGTTCTCACAGGCAAGCCCAGCAGTATGCTCGCTGCCAGACCGTCAAGGCTTTGTCTCACGATGCTCTGGAAGACTCTGATGCGGGAAGTTTCTTGGGAGAAGCATCTGCATCATGCCAGGAAAAATGCTGCGGCCCGAGAATGACTGATGCTTTGTAGCACGTAGATAGGATACCGTGCTCTGGCTGTAGCAGCTCCCCGAAGCCCTGAAATCACCTCAAAGGTCTCCAAAGCCCTGTAGCCTTTGCCGCAAGAGGGCCCTGATCTCTCTTTGAAAGCCTGGGAAGCGCTTGCAACAGTTTGTCACTCGGGCCCTGGCAGCTCAATCGGCGGCTCATTCTCCGAAGCCTTGGGACAGCTTACCCATGCTGAAGAAGTTTAACCATTGGATGGCAGCAGGAGGGAGCCCTAGTGTGTTTTTCAACCGCCTACCTGCGTCGGGATACTTTGCTGAAAGTTCGGCATGGCCGGTCCAACCCAGACCGCAACCGAGCCAGTCCCAGTCAAAACAATGACAGCTCGTCGACCTAACTCAGCCTGGCTTTCTGGGAGATTATCCGAAGGTAAGGGTGCTCAGCAGGGGCCACCTACAACGGTCAGGACCTTACCAAGGTGGCATGCCTGCCCACATGCGACTGAAGCCTGTCCAAGCAAGCATCGAGCACAGTCTGACAATCAAAGCTATGCAATTGACACGTCTCTGAATCCTCAGGAGAAGCCCCAAACTAAGCAAACTGTCAAAGTAGGATCTACATTTGCGCTGCTGCTCTCCCAAATGGAAGAAACCTATATGGGGACCGCATGACAGGTGTCATATTAAGTTTGAAGAAATCCTTTTTTGATTATACTCATTCAGCTCAAGACCCTTCCTGCTGCAAGTTCCCCATCCCTGAGAATCAGCCTCCCCCTGTAGCCACCGTAGCTGAAAGTTCCCGGCAGGAAATTTGTAACCCTACACCGAAACTCTAAACTCTAATGCATTCACTCTTCTCACCAAAAGCATCAGTAGGTCCTCAAAGAAGCGTAAGCCCCAACTCGTGCACAGCCCTTGCCCCAAGATCCATCGATTGAGCCCAACCCCATCCCTTCAGCTTGAATCATGCCGACCCTAAGCCGTCACCCTCTTCAGACAGAGTTCCACAGTAGTGTTTGTCTATTCAGAACTGTACTCCCAGTAACGCAAGTATAAGCCTGGCCCTAGCGTTACAATAACTGGGCTGGAACTACAGTGATATTCATTGGCTATTTGCACTGAACCCTCACCCTTACACTGACAAACACAATCAGTGTGAGCCGCTGACGTGGCTGCACTCGGTCCGTCTGGTGACCTTGTGGCTCAAGGGAGTCAGGGAGGGGGGCTGAGGCGCATGGCGGGATCGCCGGATGCTTCATTGTTTCTACGCAACTTGAATGCCATACTTTGTTCCTTCCGAAAGAGGATGTAGGGGCAGAAGGTTGCAGTTGTTTGGCGGATGCTGGCGGTAGCAGAGGGCTTGGATGCAAGCGCAACATTGGCTGCTTGCTATTCACTCGCTGGGCCCAAGTTGCAGTATCTTGCAGTGAGACGTTTGTGCCGCCACTCACTACGTAAACTCTACAACCCACTCCTGGAAGGACCCTAGAGCCATAATCGCGAAACCACATTAGCTGTGCAACAACCATGTGATGTGTCAAGGCAAATGACGGGTGCTGGGCGCAGACTTCGCGGCTTTCCCATTGATGAATTTAATGCTTCAAGACCCTACACGCCGAACATTCTTACAAGTACCTTAGAGAGTTGAGAAAGCCACTGCTCCCACATCCTCCAGATAACCCTGCAGCTGAAGACATGAGATGCCAACTCTATCCAAAGCTAACGCTCACCCTTGATGGCTACAATCCTGGAAGGTCCACTCCGAAGCTTTCAGGCGAGGCGCATCCAAACCATCCTTCCTTCTTTATCTGGCAGGCCCCAACCATGGTGATGGGTCGCACGGATGCATCACAACTGACCGTAACCCAGGTGTGGCCATAAAATGTTGCTAGTCCCCTGTATGATGACCATAATCAATCGCAGTCCACTCATCTATCACAACACTCATTAAAATCGGGCTTCTTAAACGACTTCCTGTCAAGTCAACGCGAACGTTCGACAACATCGTCCCACATAAAAACGCTTAGAAAATCCTGCGAAGCTGATCCCAACAAATCCTCAAGCCAATCCCATTAGCTCCACAAGTTGTCCCCTCGCTGCTGAATGCAGGCCTCTCGTCCTCTTCGCCAGCACAGGTGGACTGGCTCTGGCGACGCAGCACCTTCGGCAGATGTGATCCAAAACTCCCCCCATCCTCAAATAGGGTGTATACGGTTTATAGACTCTAGAGTAATTATAGTGTTTCATGACGGATGTGTCGCATCATCTGCGCAGCTGTCAGAACTTCGGGCCTTAGTAAACACATGTATGAGCCCCAGTGTTTGGGTCATCGGGTGCCAAGGCCCCGCTAAGCGAATGCACAGCAACTCGTATGGGAATTATTGACTGGGTTCTTGTTGAAATACAATTTAAAAATCGTTTTTATTGATATTGGGCCCAGGT